>CM077458.1:34006462-34051462 GCA_039654765.1 Mylopharyngodon piceus | reverse complement strand
TGGTGCATCTCTATTACTTTTATATTTTATATATTATAGTTAAAGTTTTAGTAAATTTGTTGCTTGTTTTTGTCTAATTAGTTTTTATTAAGTTTTAGTTTATTTAAATTGAGTTATTTTAGTACGTTAACTCAGGGTAATTATAGTTAACTAAAACAAAAAACAAAAAAATTGAAATAAAATAAATTAAATGTGAGCTGAAATAAATATTTGAATTTATTGCCATATTAGCTTCAAAAGCAGATACAGGTAATAATAAAAAATATATATATAAATGTAAAATTCTGCTTACAAAAAGATCAACTTTTCTGTACAACACAGTTTTATTGTACTTGTGATCAAATTAACTAAAACATTTGTTGCTTGTTTTCGCCATTTTTCTGTCTATATAGCTTTAGTTTATTTAGTACTTCAGCACAGGGTTATCATAGTTAACTAAAACTGAAACCATAAAAAAACATTTTTGTTCCCTGAAATAAAATAAACATTAACCGAAATAAAGTAAAATATAAAAACTCAAACTTGTTTTATTTCAGCTAGTTGTCAAGGAAACATTTCTCATTTTAATTTAGTTTAATTTGATGTGCTAAAATAACAAAAACTAAGATAAAAATTAATAAAAACTACATAGGCAATTAAAAAAAAACTAACAAAAGCACATAACAAAATTACTCAAATGATTAACTAAAATTAAAATAAAAAACATAGAAATAAAAACTGATTCTTAACATTAATGAAACTATATAACTATTAACTAAAACTATATCATTTTTCAGCCACAGAGAAAGATAACACGGGGCGCAGTCTTGCAATGTTTCTGAGATGAAAAAATTATGTTTTTAAAGTATTTTGAACAATAAATTTGCATCACTTGTGTGTGTTTTTGAAGCTGTCAGTCATCAGACTCACGTCTTTGGTTTGTGGCGGGGCTGATGAAGCACAGGTCTCGCCGGACTCAAGCCTCTCTTCTGCAGAGCTCTTCTGGCCGTTTCTCGCTGTTTCTCTGAAGATCGTGGCACAGAGAAACTCAGCTCATCTGTTACAATTACCCATCATTCTTCACGTGATCTGAAGACTTCTGCCATACTCACGGAGCTTGGTGTTGAAGGCATGAGCTTTGGTCATGAGGTACGGTCCTCTCTTCTCCACCGCTGTGATCCTCTCATCTGCTGCCTGAGGCTGCTCACTGTTTCCAGCTCTCTGATGATCAAACAGGAACTGATTTAATCAACACTGACAGATTTCACAAGTTATTTACTACCAGATTTTTCTCATAGATCACTCACACACACACACACACTGTATTTGTGTTGTATTTTATATTCTGTGCATAAACACAATATAAAATGCTCTATATCATAGTGTGTATAATTTAAATATTATTTGATATACATTTTGGTGCAGATTAGAAAGCCAATTTCCTTGTTAGTGCTACTTATTTGGCTAATAAACTTGAATTCTGATATATTTCATGTTCTCATGATTTAATCAACAATTATCTTTCAAACTGATTTGACTAAACTCTCCACAGAAAACGCCGATGACAGGACACAAACCAGCTGCTAAAAGCATTTCCCTATGATATTTCTCTGCCTGAACACGTGATCTTCATTTATGATTATTAATGGCGTTTAATACAACAACAGATGATCTGACTGAGCTAAAAATCCATTAAAATCACCTTGGTTTCGGCTGAAGACTCGCGCTCGGACAGAAGAGTGCGCTGCTCTCGGCTCTCCATCGTGTCGCTCATGTCGATGTTTCAGAATGAAAGTTTAAATCAGAAATCATGTCTTAAATCACACTGTCGAAACTCAAGCTAACATAATTTAAACACAGCTGTAAACAGGGAGATTCTTCTTCGCCTGACGTCACGTTCAGCTGATTCTGCGCACTGCTGCCACCCACAGGCGCTCCGGCGCTACTGCAGTCTGACAGGAGCATTGGATTAAATACTACTTAAAAAAAAATAGTGTGCTAAAAAACAACTACAAACGTTTCAAGGATTGATAATACTTAGTACAAAGTATATGCATAATGAATGTATGGTTTCAGGGACAGTGATCTCTTACAGTGTCTGAGTAACTGTACAAACTCTCTTCATCTCAGGACGAATCATTCAAACACACTGACAGTGAAGCAGAAAAACACACACACTCCTTCAGTATTGCTTCATTTATTGGGTCCTTTATTTCATAAGGGACGAGACAAGTTTGACTTCCTGAAAATCATACAGTGGAGAGGTAGAGAAACCCCATCAAAAACCCTGAAACAGAAACAAAGACATGATTTTAACATGGGCAAAATTTGATGTGTTTTATTATACACCAGACTTGGAAGTGAAAGTATCATAGAGGTTAAAAACTGGGTCACACTTTATATGTCTTTAACTACTATGTACTAATATTTACATTATTCATTTGATACAGTGTTGTTATTGTGTACATACATGTTTTTACATTGTACTTATATTTAAAAATACCTGTATGTAATTACATCTGTAATTATTTTCTGTAATTTTCAAACTGTTTTATACCACGAATCTCTAAATATTGCAATGGAGCCCTATATACACTATATTTTATATTTACTATATATATATATATATATTTTTTTTTATATATAGTATAGTTTGTATATTAACAGTATAATATTTATATTACTTTTATATATATTTATATATATATATATATATATATGCAATTATATATAATGTAAATATACATATGTATAATATATAGAAACAGTTTTATTTATATTAACAGTATTTTTATATGAATTAATATTATATATATATATATATAATTACATATGTATATTATACATAGTGTGTGTATATATATATATATAAAATTTATTAATAGTAATATTAATATAAAAATTTACGTAATATTTTACATATTTTTTATTATATATACAAATTAATATATAGTATAGTAGTGTTCATATTATTATAATATTAATACATATTTTATATATATATATATATATATATATATTACATATAAATATTAATGTCATTTATATATATACATATATATATATTAATGAATATTTATTATAGTAGTATTTACATTAATATTAATTCATTATATATATATATTCTTTTTTATATACACATTAATTAATGTATTTATTGTAGTATTATTGTATATTATTAAATATTATTGTAGTATTTACATATTTATTTATAAAATTATAATGTCTAAAGACCTATTTATACAGTATAACATTTTTAGAGATGTGTACAATATAATCTTGAAAATATGTACATATATTTACATTTTCTACCAACCATTACTAAGATGTATAAACCTGAAGAGAAATATAAAATATAACAAAGTAAATTAATCTCATTATTACAGGCCAGCCTTTAGAAAACAGAATAAAATGGTGATGTCAAATCTGTACATTTAATTATATCTATTATAATATTTATTTCTATATAAATATTATAAAAAACCTCAATAGCAGCAAAAGTGTTTTGCAATACAACATGAAGACACAATAAGTAAATGTACCAAACTAAGTACACAGTAGTTAAAGACACCCAATATATGTTATTAGTGCATTTAAAAGTGTCAGTGAAATGAGAAGGAACCAACTTTATTAGCTGCTCTGAAGGATCCCTGATCAGCATCAGACTTCATGGATGCCCAGCTCTTCCGGCGTGGAGATGCCCAGCTCCTGCAGCGTGGGTCGGAGCTCCTGGATCACATACGGGTAGATCTCCTTATGAGGACCCGACTTATCCTGACAAAACACAGGAACAACAGAGCGTGAACGGCATGTTAATGATGACACACGAGAGACGGATTCACACTCACAAACTCACGCATGCAAACAATTGACCTTCTGCCCGCTGACGGTATTAACGGAGCAAACGGATGCGGATTAGCCTCTTCTGTAATTAAACATGAATGACCTTTTCAGTGTGTATGAAGATTAGAGTCCGGTGATAATTCATCAGACTGAATCCGGCCAGTTCAAACACCTCATATCACTTCTAATCATCTTAAGATACAACGAAATCAAAATGGAAAAATTCTGGGTGTTTATTATAAAATGATTTATCAGTGTTTTAAATTCATGTTCCTGATAATCTTGAAGCAGAATATCTTCTCCTCCCTCTTGCAGCATCTCTTCTCTTCTCTGATGACGAGGGCGGGGCAACCTGTCACTCACATGAGATCCACCAATAGCAAACCACAACCATCCAATCAATTCCCCACAGACAAAATCAAGCCCCGCCCGTGTGTTTCTCTGACCTTTATGGCCTCTAGGATGCGAATCGCACTGGCCAGATCATTCAGTCGCCTGCAAGCGCGCAGAGCGGAGTCCAGGATCTTCGGTTCAGGAACGAGGTCGTATCCAATCAGAGTGTTCATACCTGAAGACAAAAAACAGAACACACCTTCACTCGAATCTAAAGAACAAAACGCATGTGTGTATTCTGCTCTCATATATCAGTGCGAGACATCGTCACCTTTGCGCAGCTCCCAGGCGTCCAGGTCGGGTTTGCTGAAGTACGTCACCCAGCGGGAGTCAAACTCCTCATCCGTCTCCACTTTTGCATGAGAGTAACATCTGACAGCCAGCGGAGCTGCGAAACACGAGGAAAACATTCAGTCTTATGATCAGAGCAAAATCTGATTCAAATGTAAATGAGAAATACAGAAACATACAAGCATTATATGATGATACTACCATGATACTTGTGTGTGTGTGTATATATATGTACAGTACCGGCATATTAGAGTGATTTCTGAAGGATCATGTGACACTGAAGACTGTGCTGTAATGATGCTGAAAATTCAGCTTTGCATCACAGAAATAAATTATATTTTAAAGTATATTAAAATAGAAAACCATTATTTTAAATTGTAATAATATTTCACAATATTACTGTTTTTTCTGTATTTTTGATCAAATAAATGCAGGCTTGATGAGCATAAGAGACTTCTTTCAAAAACATTAAAAATAGTACTGCGTCCAAACTTTTGACCGGTACTGTATATGTATGTATGTATATATATACACACACTACAGGTCAAAAGTTTGGTTTTGAAACAACAAAAAAATAAGTCTCTTCTGCTCACCATTTATTTGATCAAAAATACAGTAAAAAATGTGAAATATTATTGCAATGTAAAATAACTGTTTTCTATGTGGACATATTGTAAACTGTAATTTATTCCTGTGATCAATGCTGAATTTATTTAATTAAAAATACTGTAAAAATCACTAAATATTATTACAATTTAAAATAGCTGTTTTCTATGTGAATTTATATTAAAATGTAATTTATTCCTGTGATCAAATTTGAATTTATTTAATTAAAAATACTGTAAAAATCACTAAATATTATTACAATTTAAAATAGCTGTTTTCTATGTGAATATATAGTAAAATGTAATTTTTTCCTGTGATCAAAGCTGAATTTATTTAATTAAAAATACAGTAAAAATCACAAAATATTATTACTATTTAAAATAGCTGTTTTCTATGTGAATATATTGAAATATGTAATTTATTCCTGTGATCACAGCTGAATTTATTTAATTAAAAATACAGCAAAAATCACAAAATATTATTACAATTTAAATCAGCTGTTTTCTATGTGAATATATAGTAAAGTGTAATTTATTCCTGTGATCAAAGCTGAATTTTCAGCATCATTACTCCAGTCTTCAGTGTCACATGATCCTTCAGAAATCATTCTAATATGATGATTTGCTGCTCAAGAAACATTTCTGATTATTATCAATGCTGAAAACAGTAGCTTAATCTTTTGTGGAAACCATGATATACTACAATTCAAAAGTTTGGGGTCAGTAAGTCTAAAAAAATACTTTTTGTTCAGCAAAGATGCATTAAATTAATCACTAAAGTGACAGTAAAGACATTTATAATGTAACAAAAGATTATATTTCAAATAAATGCTGTTCTTTTGAACTTCCTATTCATCAAAGAATCCTGAAAAAATGTATCACGTTCAAGATTAAGATTTTGTTAGTTTAAACGAATATAATGTACACATATAAACAACAATATTGACAAATATGATGAGGGTCATTACAAGGACAAACACTTACAATCACACAAACCCCTCTAACAACAACTAATGAGTGTCAGCTATCATATGAACTCGAGTGAATCTAGTAAAATCAATGACAGGTCAATGACATTCTCAGCCTCGCGCTGCTTCCTGTGATCACATGAAGCTCCAGCAGCAGCTCCATCGAGCTCGCGTGTTTCTGTACCTGTGTGAGCGGCTCGTGCTCGGGTCAGACTCGCGAGACCGCGCAGAACCGCTGCTGAAATCATCGTGCTGCTGCTGCTGGTCACTCACGAACCGAAACTGCGGGTCCAAACAGGACAGGACGCGCGCTGATGACGCGAAGGCGCGGAGAGAGATGACGCATGAGGAAGAGGGCGGGTTGTTGGATTTTTATTGTATTTAATTTTATTATTGTTATTATTAGTATTTATCGTTTTAATGGAGGTCATGTTGAGGAAAAATGCAACCAAAAAATAACAAAAATTCGGTAAATTCATAGGTGCAGTCTCTTGATACTGTCATACTGACCTCTAGATGGCAGCAGAAACACAGAAACGGACCGAAGCCTCAGACAGTGACGTCAGCTCTCGGTCGCGCGCTCTAGAGGTGCAGTGAAAAGTTTTACAGCTGAACAAATGAATAGTACATATCTGTCTACTTACTTAAAGAGATAGTTCACCCAAAAATGATTTACTTTCCCATAAGTTTTTCCAAACCTGTATGAATTTCTTTCTTCTGCTGAACACAAATTCATATTTTGAAAAATGTTTGTAACCAAACATTTGACTTCCAATATGGAAGTCAGTGGGGACCAGAAACTGTTCGGTTACAAACATTCTTCAAAATATCTTGTGTTCAGCAGAAAATAGAAATTCATACAGGTTTGGAACAACTTGAGGGTGAGTAAATGATGACAGAATTTTCATTTTTGGGTGAACTGGCCCTTTAAGACTGCAGTCATATCACTGACCACTGTTGAGATCACATGACCAAATGAATCATACTCACTTTATATCAGTAATAAAGTGATAATTAAGTACTTTCAAGTTAATAATGGATGGAAAATATGAATAGGGTCTTTGAATAGAACAATATCTGTAAACGTGTATATAGTCATAAAAACCACCAAAACATAAATTACTTCAAATAAAAGAAATGTTAACTGAAATTAAAAAATATATAATTTGTTACATTCCTAAGATTTTTTTTTCTAGAAACTGTTACTTTTAAAACTGTTACAATTTTAAGATTTTACTTCTAGAAACTGTTACTTTAAAATTGTTACATTCTAAATGTTTTAATTCTAGAAACTGTTACTTTTAAAATTGTTACATTCTAAATGTTTTAATTCTAGAAACTGTTACTTTAAAATTGTTACATTCTAAATGTTTTAATTCTAGAAACTGTTACTTTTAAAATTGTTACATTCTAAATGTTTTAATTCTAGAAACTGTTACTTTTAAAATTTTTACTGTTCCACAATTCCTTATTAGAGCTGCATGAACTTTGGAAATCATTAGAAATCATATGATCATCATTAATGTATCTTGCAGCAAAGGTGCTCTTGGGACCGTTCACAAAGAACATGTTTTTCTATGTATTCAAATAAAAGAAATGTTAACTGAAATAAAAAATATATATTAAAAAAACATTTAATTCCAGGCAAAATCATTTTCATTCAGTTCAGTAACTAAATGCACTAAAATAACTAAAAGTAAAGTAAAGTAAACTAACTAAAACTGCAATAAAAAATAATAGAAAAATTATATGGATGTTTAAAAAAAAAAGAAAAGAAAAGAAAACTAATAAAAAAAAAGTTGCTGCTTTATATTTTTAAGTACAATCAACTTGGCTGTAGTCATTTCAACTTAAATTATATTAAACTGACTTTAAAAAATGACTTGAATCTTGTATAATTTATTAAAAAAAGTTGAAAATTTTAACTTATTTTGAAAGTTAACTTATTCTGATGAGTTAAAAACATGTCATGACTTACTGATCATATGATTTTTTTTTTTTTTTACAGTGCAACAACTAAAACAATTATCTAAAATTGAAATAAAAAATAAAAACTCAAAAATTCAAAATATTAATAAAAGGCTATAACAGTTCCTCAGTGATATTAAAATAACACTGCTTGGTGCACATGAAATCAAAACAGACTATATTTATCTTCATAATTTGTTCCGCCTCTCAAACGACTTTCCTTTTCAGCTGACGTCATCAATCCCTCATTTATCGTCACCGTCAAACAAAAACACTTTCATAACCCTTAATCTTTAGGCCTGAGATAAAACGGCGTGCTTTGAAGCTTTAAGATCATTATCAAACGTCCTTCTCAACAGAATGAACCTCAGCACAAATCGACTTGTGCTAGAAAGTAAGATTCCTCTAGTGCACTCTTCATTGTGCAGAATGATTTTAGGTCATTAGTGCTTTCAAATATTCATACAATTATCTCCGATTTCCTCCTGTTTCGACTGTGTCCTGCCTCTCAGGCATTAATCAGAGCTTGTTTGATGTGTGTAATCCGCTAATATTGTTCAGTACGTAAACTCTGCCAGGCTTTTATTCAGCGGACATTATCGTGTCTCACAGCTTTGACTCCAGCACTGCAATTACACCCTCAACTGCTCCCATTAATTCAACACGCAGGAATTTCTGAGAGGAAAACGGCTGTCTCTGCATGAGCTGTCAGACGCCAGGCTCGCGCTGCCGATGTTGGCCGACGCTCCTGATCCAGGTCCAGCTAATGTCTGGGGAAGACGACAAGAACCAAACTGGTCTGGGAACAGCAAAGTAGGCCATTTGTGTCGCAATATTCATGAGACACTTTCTTTGCAAATGATGAGAACATAAAAAAAGTGTGAAAATTCTGTGAAATTTCTCTCTTCGGCTGAACAGAAGAAGATATTTTGAAGAATGTGGGTGACCAAACAGTTGGCGGTAGCCATTGGCTGCTTCCAAAATTGCATATCCTGCTCTCTTAAGTCATACTAAAAAAATGTATGTTCTATACAGTATGAATGTGTGTAGTATGAATGTAATCCTGACGTACTACATTCGCCATATTGTCATTATCATGTGACCTACCAGCGTCAGTGGCCCTGTCCCAAATGGCACACTTCTATGCACTTTCGGTCTTGTGGACTTACAATGGCTGCCGCGTGCGCATGTCCGATAAGTCCACGTGACCGTAGGGTGTCCCATTTGTCAATTTTAGTGCTCGTGAGCGCCCCCTTTGCGGCTGATATGCGCCCTCGATGCGCACTTTTGCTGAGCCCGCACTGGTGCGAGCTCCGCGGCAGACTTCTTCCCGACAGTCAAAGCAACGTTACATCACAAAAGTGCGGACTCGTAGGAAGGCCGTGAGTGTTTAGGGTGCCATTTGGGACAGGGTCGCTTCACTGCCATTCACAAATCCTCTCCCGTGGCCTCATGGGATAGTAAAGTGTCCATCGTATGCACATCTTGCTGGAAGTAGTAGGGCTTTTCACCTACTCTGTGAATTCGGACAAACCTCTTTTGTCACATACTGTTTTTTGCCTACTATATAGTAGGGAAGTATGCAATTTCGGACACAGCCATTGACTTCCATAGTAAAAAATACTAAAGTCAATGGCCGTTTGGTTGAACTATCCCTTTAAAGGTGCAATATGTAAGATTTTTGCAGTAAAATATCCAAAAACCACTAGGCCAGTGTTATATATTTTGTTCACTTGAGTACTTACAATATCCCAAATGTTTGCAACTATTTGTAAATCGCAAGAAAATTGCAATTTTAACCAAGGCTCCAGGACGTGTGAGGAGTCGCCTCTCAATTGCGTCATACCCGCGTTACCCTCGGTTTCCGGTTTTATTTTGTAGAAACCATGGAAACACCAAAAACGCTTTAATATTTACATGTTTTAATAGATAAGGGAACAACTGACAACTATATATTTATAGACAGAAAACAAATTATTGTTATATAGTTCAACACGTTTAACATTAGTCTTATTGTTTAAATCTAATTTTTTGCGAGTACCATGTTTTACCATGCCTCAGAGAAAAACACTATTTTGTCAAGTAGCTAACATAGCATAATCAGATGCAGCTTTATTTTTAGTAACAGTAATACAGAATTTTCTCCATCATACAATACGTTTTAAAATGAATTGCATTTATCAACACAAGCCATCCAGCATTTAATATGATATTCTAAAATCGATCTATCTTACTGCAGTGTGCAACAGTGTCTCACAGCAGCCGCCGAGCGAACGCACAGAGTAACGTTATAACATCATTTTCAACACACTCAAATGTATCTAATATGATAAACAGAGCTGCGTTACCTCATACTCATGACCGGAAAAGCGGAAGCAGCGCCGGCGACTGTGGCATAATAAAAGTCCCGCTGCTCGCGAGGCGTGTGTTGCGCAATCGCTCCAGCGGCCTCGTTCAGCTCCCACAACACTCGGTCCTGCTCTGCTTCATACTACAGTAACGTTAATAATCACATCCATGAACATGATTTCTTCCCGAGTCCTATCCTGATTCTTTTCCACCGGCCGTTGAGGTGAAGACCACATGTCCCAAGATTCCGTGCTCAAACTTGGCGTCATCAAGCTACGCCTTTGTTTTGAATAGGCCTCTAGCGACCTCTAGCGGATAGAAAATTCTACATATTGCACCTTTAAGGCAAGTTTTACAAACTTGTAGATTTCACCATATACAGTATTCCCAGATGATTCAGTTGTTTTGTATTACACGTTTTCTGAAATGTTATGTTTAAATATGCAAATGAGGCATTAAATATACACCAATTTCCATATATTCTAGAACAGAAATCTGACCACTGGATAAAGTCAGAATCAAAATTCTTGTTTGATTTTGCTGACTTTAGAGTTAAAGGTTTTTACAGAGGGGGTTTTGGATTCACTCCATAAATCAGAAATATGTCAACAGATAAAAAACAGTGCTTTTGCCTGTAGTTATTAAATTTGGAAACTTCGAGAAACTGTTACTTTAAAATTGTTACATTCTAAATGTTTTAATTCTAGAAACTGTTACCTTTAAAATTGTTACATTCTAAATGTTTTAATTCTAGAAACTGTTACTTTTAAAATTTGTACCTTTCCACAATTCCTTATTAGAGCTGCATGAACTTTGGAAACAGTTTTTAATCCTTAGAAATCACATGATCATCATTAATGTATCTTGCAGCAAGCGTAGGTGCTCTTACTGATGTTTTACAGTCATTTGGGAATGGGAGTGATATAGTTTAATCAGCAGGAACTTCTCAAGATTTGTTCAAAGAGTTGGAAAAGCTAATGTGTCTTCTGTCTTGTCACTATAAGTGACACAGAAACTGTTTCACCATATTTTTGGATGATGTCTGTAAAAGTCCATTTAAAACTATCTGACCAAACAGCACTTTAATAGACTTGTCAGAAAATACAGCGGGTGGCAACAGTTGCTACGTTCCGATTTGTCAGTTTTCATAGGCGGGACTTCATGGATCAATTGTGTGAGAAATCCACTGCATTTCCCCTGTTCTCATTCCCTTCCCTTTTCTTTTGCTCTTACTATTATATAAAATGAAAGTGGTTTGCATAATTTCCAGAACATTTTTTTGTGGACATTCACGGCTTTGCCGTCCATTCATTTCCTCTGAATGCATAATCAATCTTAGTGTTATTTGCCGACAGATCCGTTTGTGTCGGCTCAGGTCCGTCCGGTGCGGAGAGAACGGGGCCTGCAGCGCTCCGGCACAGCCTGGGAACATCAGCCTAGTAAATATTCAATTTAAAGGATTCCCAGATAAGAGTGTCTGAAAAACGGAGGCAGCGGCCATTCTTCTTGATAAGAAAAGACGCCACCATCTGCAGGGAGAGAGATAGTGAACTCCTACAACAACCCAGAGCCCTCGACCACAGACAGAGAGAGAGAGAGAGAGAGAGAGAGAGAGGCTAACAGAGAACAGAGTTCTTACAGGTTTTGGAAAGCCAAAAGAGAAATTTATTTTCACCTGAGAAAGGCTGTAGACAGCATTAAACTTGACAGGCCAGTTCACAAATACAAAAAGCAGTCTTTTTTCTTTTTCCTCCTCATCCTTTTTTTCCCTGCTGTGAGGAGGAAAATTGTCGAAAGTCATCATTTGCTCACCTTCATGTTGTACCAAAATGGAGGAAAAAAAAAAAAAAAAAGTAATCAGTATTTATGTATTTTGCTGTAAACATATCAAAACATTCTTAAAATTTTACTTTTAAAATTGTTACATTCCTAAGATTTTTCTTCTAGAAACTGTCACTTTTAAATTACTTATCTTTATAGAGCTGCATGAACATTCCGCTAAATCTCCTTCTGTGTTCCATAGAAAAAAATCTGTGGTTGAACTACTCCTTTAACCTTATTTTTCCAGAGCTTAAATCCAATCCATTTCAAGTTTATTTTTATAGTGCTTTTCACAATACAAATTTTTTTTCAATGTTACAATTAGGAAGTGTTCTGTTATACGACAGAGAGTTTTAAAGTCCATATGGCAGTGATATACAGCTATAATATAATATGTGGTTAGTTATTAATTCATGCAGTTAAGCAGACACAATGAACATGTTAGGCAATGATTACAGCTTGTACTTGTAATGATTACTTGCAACATAATGATAATATGACGGTTTTGTATGTCGATCCATTTAAACAGTAGAGAATGGCACTAGCAACACCAAGGTCATAGGTTAAATTCCTAGCGAATGCATGAACTGATTAATGTAAATGCAACGCCAATATAAGACACTTTGGCCAAATGCACAAGTGTAAATGTAAATATTCACAGTGTGTTTGTGATTTTTAAATAAGCAGCGTTTACACTGTGACCTGTTAAAGCTGCAACCGTCTGATTGGGGTCAGGGATTGATCCTCTGCGTCTCTCTTTATCGCTCTCTCCCCGCTCGTGTCCTGCTTCACTCCCATCTGCATTCCCGCACTCAGAAGGGAATTTCAAACGGCTGCCGGAGGCTTCAGGTCGATGTAGTTTTTACTGTGCAGTGTGTGACGTCTCAATGTGTGTATGTGTGTTTGCATTATTGTGCAGGTGAGCGCTGCTGACTGTGAGATAAGACGCTCTCTGATAACACCCCTCCGTCTGCGACCCTCCAGAGTTTGTTCAATTTACGTCGAGCTGTAGCTAAAATCACTCCGGGTGCAGCGCCCCGTGATGATAATTTAGTCAGCTGGAAAAAGGAGGATAATGATGTGCCAATCACTGAGAACTTAGGGAAACCATCGGATACTGACAAACAAAAGGTTTTTAAAGGAAAGGTTCATCCAAAAATAAAAATTCTGTCATTTTCACTCACACAAACGAAACCATCAGCTTTAAAATCTCTTTCGTCATTGAGTTGCAATTGCAAGAGCTAACATTATTTGGCACCAATGATTGGTTTGTTTTTCAAAGGCTAGTTCTTAAATAATTACATTCACTCTAAAAAAATGTTGGGTTATTTTTTCTACCCAAGTCCTGGGTTGATACTTTTGGGTCATTTTTTGGGGTTGTTACCCAGATCCTGTGTCAGATGTAACAACCCAGTGTTTGGGTAGTTTTTGTGTTACCCAGCTCCTGGGTCAGAAGTAACAGCCCAGTGTTTGGGTCGTTTTTGTGTTACCCAGATCCTGTGTCCGATGTAACAACCCAGTGTTTGGGTAGTTTTTGTGTTACCAGATCCTGGGTCAGAAGTAACAACCCAGTGTTTGGGTAGTTTTTGTGTTACCAGATCCTGGGTCAGAAGTAACAACCCAGTGTTTGGGTAGTTTTTGTGTTACCAGATCCTGGGTCAGACGTAACAACCCAGTGTTTGGGTAGTTTTTGTGTTACCCAGCTCCTGGGTCAGAAGTAACAACCCAGTGTTTGGGTAGTTTTTGTGTTACCAGATCCTGGGTCAGACGTAACAACCCAGTGTTTGGGTAGTTTTTGTGTTACCAGATCCTGGGTCAGACGTAACAGCCCAGTGTTTGGGTAGTTTTTGTGTTACCAGATCCTGGGTCAGACGTAACAGCCCAGTGTTTGGGTTGTTTTTGTGTTACCCAGATCCTGGGTCCGATGTAACAACCCAGCCTTTGGGTAGTTTTTGTGTTACCCAGCTCCTGGGTCAGAAGTAACAACCCAGTGTTTGGGTAGTTTTTGTGTTACCAGATCCTGGGTCAGACGTAACAACCCAGTGTTTGGGTAGTTTTTGTGTTACCCAGCTCCTGGGTCAGAAGTAACAACACAGTGTTTGGGTAGTTTTTGTGTTACCAGATCCTGGGTCAGACGTAACAACCCAGCCTTTGGGTAGTTTTTGTGTTAGCCAGCTCCTGGGTCAGAAGTAACAACCCAGTGTTTGGGTCGTTTTTGTGTTACCCAGCTCCTGGGTCCGACGTAACAACCCAGTGTTTGGGTAGTTTTTGTGTTACCCAGCTCCTGGGTCAGAAGTAACAACCCAGTGTTTGGGTAGTTTTTGTGTTACCCAGCTCCTGGGTCAGACGTAACAACCCAGTGTTTGGGTAGTTTTTGTGTTACCCAGCTCCTGGGTCAGAAGTAACAACACAGTGTTTGGGTAGTTTTTGTGTTACCAGATCCTGGGTCAGACGTAACAACCCAGCCTTTGGGTAGTTTTTGTGTTAGCCAGCTCCTGGGTCAGAAGTAACAACCCAGTGTTTGGGTAGTTTTTGTGTTAGCCAGCTCCTGGGTCAGACGTAACAGCCCAGTGTTTGGGTCGTTTTTGTGTTACCCAGCTCCTGGGTCAGACGTAACATCCACGGGTTTGGGTAGTTTTTGTGTTACCCATCTCCTGGGTCAGACGTAACAACCCAGTGTTTGGGTAGTTTTTGTGTTACCCATCTCCTGGGTCAGACGTAACAACCAGGCGTTTGGGTAGTTTTTGTGTTAGCCAGCTCCTGGGTCAGACGTAACAACCAGGCGTTTGGGTAGTTTTTGTGTTACCCAGCTCCTGGGTCAGACGTAACAACCCAGTGTTTGGGTCGTTTTTGTGTTACCCATCTCCTGGGTCAGACGTAACAGCCCAGTGTTTGGGTCGTTTTTGTGTTACCCAGCTCCTGGGTCAGACGTAACAGCCCAGTGTTTGGGTTGTTTTTGTGTTACCAGATCCTGGGTCCGATGTAACAACCCAGCCTTTGGGTAGTTTTTGTGTTACCCAGCTCCTGGGTCAGAAGTAACAACACAGTGTTTGGGTAGTTTTTGTGTTACCAGATCCTGGGTCAGACGTAACAACCCAGCCTTTGGGTAGTTTTTGTGTTAGCCAGCTCCTGGGTCAGACGTAACAGCCCAGTGTTTGGGTCGTTTTTGTGTTACCCAGCTCCTGGGTCCGATGTAACAACCCAGTATTTGGGTAGTTTTTGTGTTACCCATCTCCTGGGTCAGACGTAACAACCCAGTGTTTGGGTAGTTTTTGTGTTACCCATCTCCTGGGTCAGACGTAACAACCAGGCGTTTGGGTAGTTTTTGTGTTACCCAGCTCCTGGGTCAGACGTAACAGCCCAGTGTTTGGGTCGTTTTTGTGTTACCCAGCTCCTGGGTCAGACGTAACAGCCCAGTGTTTGGGTCGTTTTTGTGTTACCCAGCTCCTGGGTCAGACGTAACAACCCAGTGTTTGGGTAGTTTTTGTGTTACCCAGCTCCTGGGTCAGAAGTAACAACCCAGTGTTTGGGTCGTTTTTGTGTTACACAGATCCAGGGTCGGACGTAACAGCCCAGTGTTTGGGTCGTTTTTGTGTTACCCAGCTCCTGGGTCAGACGTAACAGCCCAGCGTTTGGGTAGTTTTTGTGTTACCAGATCCAGGGTTGGACGTAACAACCCGGCGTTTGGGTAGTTTTTGTGTTACCCAGCTCCTGGGTCAGACGTAACAACCCGGCGTTTGGGTAGTTTTTGTGTTACCAGATCCTGTGTCAGATGTAACAGCCCAGTGTTTGGGTAGTTTTTGTGTTACCAGATCCAGGGTTGGACGTAACAACCCAGCGTTTGGGTAGTTTTTGTGTTACCCAGCTCCTGGGTCAGAAGTAACAACCCAGTGTTTGGGTAGTTTTTGTGTTACCCAGCTCCTGGGTCAGACGTAACAGCCCAGCGTTTGGGTAGTTTTTGTGTTAGCCAGCTCCTGGGTCAGAAGTAACAACCCAGTGTTTGGGTCATTTTTGTGTTACCCAGATCCAGTGTCGGACGTAACAGCCCAGTGTTTGGGTCGTTTTTTGTGTTACCCAGCTCCTGGGTCAGAAGTAACAACCCAGCGTTTGGGTAGTTTTTGTGTTAGCCAGCTCCTGGGTCAGACGTAACAGCCCAGCGTTTGGGTAGTTTTTGTGTTACCCAGATCCTGGGTCCGATGTAACAACCCGGCGTTTGGGTAGTTTTTGTGTTACCCAGCTCCTGGGTCAGACGTAACAACCCGGCGTTTGGGTAGTTTTTGTGTTACCAGATCCAGGGTTGGACGTAACAACCCGGCATTTGGGTAGTTTTTGTGTTACCCAGCTCCTGGGTCAGAAGTAACAACCCAGTGTTTGGGTCGTTTTTGTGTTACACAGATCCAGGGTCGGACGTAACAGCCCAGTGTTTGGGTAGTTTTTGTGTTACCCAGCTCCTGGGTCAGACGTAACAGCCCAGCGTTTGGGTAGTTTTTGTGTTAGCCAGCTCCTGAGTCAGAAGTAACAGCCCAGTGTTTGGGTCGTTTTTTGTGTTACCCAGCTCCTGGGTCAGAAGTAACAACCCAGCGTTTGGGTAGTTTTTGTGTTAGCCAGCTCCTGGGTCAGACGTAACAGCCCAGCGTTTGGGTAGTTTTTGTGTTAGCCAGCTCCTGGGTCAGAAGTAACAGCCCAGTGTTTGGGTCGTTTTTGTGTTACCCAGCTCCTGGGTCCGATGTAACAACCCAGTATTTGGGTAGTTTTTGTGTTACCCATCTCCTGGGTCAGACGTAACAACCCAGTGTTTGGGTAGTTTTTGTGTTACCCATCTCCTGGGTCAGACGTAACAACCAGGCGTTTGGGTAGTTTTTGTGTTAGCCAGCTCCTGGGTCAGACGTAACAACCCAGTGTTTGGGTCGTTTTTGTGTTACCCATCTCCTGGGTCAGACGTAACAGCCCAGTGTTTGGGTCGTTTTTGTGTTACCCAGCTCCTGGGTCAGACGTAACAGCCCAGTGTTTGGGTAGTTTTTGTGTTACCCAGCTCCTGGGTCAGACGTAACAACCCGGCGTTTGGGTAGTTTTTGTGTTACCAGATCCTGTGTCAGACGTAACAGCCCAGTGTTTGGGTAGTTTTTGTGTTACCCAGCTCCTGGGTCAGAAGTAACAACCCAGTGTTTGGGTAGTTTTTGTGTTAGCCAGCTCCTGGGTCAGACGTAACAGCCCAGTGTTTGGGTCGTTTTTGTGTTACCCAGCTCCTGGGTCAGACGTAACAGCCCAGTGTTTGGGTCGTTTTTGTGTTACCCAGCTCCTGGGTCCGATGTAACAACCCAGTATTTGGGTAGTTTTTGTGTTACCCATCTCCTGGGTCAGACGTAACAACCCAGTGTTTGGGTAGTTTTTGTGTTACCCATCTCCTGGGTCAGACGTAACAACCAGGCGTTTGGGTAGTTTTTGTGTTACCCAGCTCCTGGGTCAGACGTAACAACCCAGTGTTTGGGTAGTTTTTGTGTTACCCATCTCCTGGGTCAGACGTAACAACCAGGCGTTTGGGTAGTTTTTGTGTTACCCAGCTCCTGGGTCAGACGTAACAACCAGGCGTTTGGGTAGTTTTTGTGTTACCCAGCTCCTGGGTCAGACGTAACAACCCAGTGTTTGGGTAGTTTTTGTGTTACCCAT
Organism: Mylopharyngodon piceus; assembly: GCA_039654765.1. Classification (NCBI taxonomy): domain Eukaryota; kingdom Metazoa; phylum Chordata; class Actinopteri; order Cypriniformes; family Xenocyprididae; genus Mylopharyngodon; species Mylopharyngodon piceus. The sequence goes on along the minus strand of CM077458.1, from coordinate 34,033,578 downwards.
CTCCTGGGTCAGACGTAACAACCAGGCGTTTGGGTAGTTTTTGTGTTACCCAGCTCCTGGGTCAGACGTAACAACCCAGTGTTTGGGTAGTTTTTGTGTTACCCAGATCCTGTGTCCGATGTAACAACCCAGTATTTGGGTAGTTTTTGTGTTACCCAGCTCCTGGGTCAGACGTAATAACCCAGGGGTTGAGTTATTTATCGCGGGCTTTTTGCGCCCTCTTCAGGAGAGAGCAGTGCAGTGCATTCGTTAATGTTCTGTATATTGTTTAATTTTATGCAAAGCAACATACGATGTGAGTCACCTAAACGAGTATCGCGTCGGTCTTTTCGCGTAATGGAAACGCCTGATGCCTTGCCTATAATTTTATGATTTTATTCAAAAAGATACAGAATATAAATACTTGGGATGTTAAAATATGTTCTCAGAATTGTACACTGATTATTTATGGACAGGTTATGGAGTCAGTCGCAGCATTTTTCGGCTACGAGTGAAATGCAGGCGGCGGTCTGAAGTTATCAGTTCCCCCGCCGAACGCGAGTCATCTCCGGCACGAGATCCAGTGCCGTTACGGTGGAAACAGGACAACAGACACTGGTCCATTACTTCTAAATGTACGAAGCTGCATTGTTGTATGTAAAAGAGCTGTGTGAAAAAATAACTTGTTTTCCCTTTTTAATTGAGATTATTTTTCTTACCTGATTGGCAGATATTTGTTTTGTATTAAGCACAAACTCACTTTATTTTATCATTTTGTCATTCTGCTTCTCCAGTAAATGCATCTTGATTTAAGAATGTTTAGATATTTGTGCTGGAAAACAAGACAGAAACACTGAGGAAGAACATCATTTTTCACAGTGTATTCCAATTTTTTTCTATAAAAGAAAGAAGTGCATGAGGCTGAGCATTATTTTTATCTGAACCTTTCCTCTAAAGACCCGAGAGGACGACAAAAAGATTCAAATCAGTGTGCGGCTTTTTATCGTTAATAAAGTCCATTTGGATTGCAGACCAGCACAATTAGATTGCACAGGCTGTTTTGTGCACACATATTAAAAGCACGTCTGAGACATTTTGATAAATTGAAAGCATTAAGTGGTTTTCAGCCCTCAGAGATTTTCATTACGATCAAGAGAAACGTCCTGAGGTTAGACAGAGAGAAACGCACAAACTCGGTCGTGGCTGGAGGATTCGGTGCAGACGAGCCGCACAAACATCACATTGCCGCTCACAGTGATGAATGCTGCCGCTGAGAAACTGATAGAGACACAATCTGTGATCTCTTTTGGAGAAAACAGTAGATTGTGATTTTGATGAAGTGACTCTGTCAGAAGCACTCAGTTGTTCGTCTCACTGCGTCTAACACACACACACACACACACACACACACTGAATTCTACTCTCACAACAGACCTTTGGAGGATAGATGTGAAAATATAGCATCAAAACTGCTGTTGACTTTACTAAGACCATCTCTGCTTTTTGGCCAAACAACATTTAAGAATCACGTGAATAAACATAAAATTTGTTCTGTAAAATAATCTGTAATTCAACATAAATTCGATATTAGTATTTACTTCTGATGTATTTCCAACAGAATATTGAGACTTGATTGGAAAAGTGGCCACCCAGCTAGCAAAAACATGTTCTAAAAACGTTTTTCTAACGTTCCCATTACGTTCTGAAAATGTTATTTCTGAATATTCTCTGAAGGTTCAAAACGTCCAGTTTTTAAAATGTTTTAAAAACGTTTTTTCTTGGTTATACGAACGTTATGGGAACATTCCATTTTGCAAACATTACGGAAGTGTTACTTTTGAATGTTCTCTGAATGTTCTGAAACAAGTAGTGACATTTAAAATAATGTTTACCTAAATGTTTCAGAAAAAAAGTTGCATGAAGAATGCATGCACTCTAAAAAAAATGCTGGGTTAAAAACAACCCAAGTTGGGTTAAAAATGGACTAACCCATTGTGATTGGGTTGTTTTAACCCAGCGGTTGGGTTAAATGTTTGCTCAACTTGCTGGGTAGTTTTATTTAACTCAACTATTGTTTAAAAATGACTATATGGCCGGCTTAAAATTAACCAAAAATAGGTTGGAAATTAAAAATCAGACAACAATAATAATCAAAAGGTGAACATTTATTAATAAGCAATTTAACAAATGTTTATTGTTTCATTATTATTCATTAAACTTATTAATAAATGTTCATTTCCAACATATTTTGGGTTCATTTTAAGCAAGCAATACAGTAAATTTTTAAACAATAGTTGAGTTAAATAAAACTACCCAGCAGGTTGATCAAACCGCTGGGTCAAAACAACCCAATCACAATGGGTTTGTCAATTTTTAACCCAACTTGGGTTGTTTTTAACCCAGCATTTTTTAGAGTGTGTTGTAATGTTTTTGTGCTACCGTTTTGAGAACATTATTAAAACCCACATAACTTTGAACGAATGTTCTATTAACGTTACTGTTTCTTCATAACGTTCAGAGAACCTTGCCAGAACGTTCCCTGTTAGCTGGGCAGAAAACAGACATAATAAGACCATGAATGACACTATTTCACAAGCTTTATTTTAATAAAAGATTCAAAACAAGGACGCAAGTCAATTTCGTGTCGACTTGGAAAAATAATATTCCTATTTTTTATCCTGTCCATGAGGACCACAGACCTCTGAATGATGCTCTGCCTGTCAGAAAACATTTTTCTGCTTCTTAAGATGGAAATTGCTTTTTTTTCTCTCCAAAGGGAAACAGAATAAACATTCTGCCAGTGCAGACTAGATGTTTGCTTTTACAGAAGATGATTTATCTCGCTTTCAGAGATGCAATCGAGCATTATGATGGTGACATTATGTAATAGAGTTAAAGAAGCCGCATGCAGGTTAGTTCAGTCTGCAGGTAGAGGCTTATCAGAGTGAATGTAATTAAATCAAGCGTCCCTCAAACAAATCCCCTCAAAAGACATTTATCAGCATCCCACCGCGCTGTGATACGACGTGCCGCTCTATTGGAATGGAACGTTTTGTCCGGATGAAAGCGCTTGAACTCATCACAGGAAAGTTGCACACGGTGGCACTTTCTGTGCGGTTAAAAAGACAGAGAAAACATGAGGAGCAAACAGTTTATTTGTACATAAACTTGCAATAGATGTTGAAAAATACGATGAGCTGCATGCTGCTGCTGAGGGAAGATAGAAAAAGAAATAGTACGATGAAAACAGAAAAAAAAGGTCTTTACTGGCTCTCAATCCATTTTGAAGCATCTGAAATCATCTTCAGTGTCCATCTGTAATGTTTGCATGGTTCCTGACCAAATAAAAGTGGTTTTGAGCTGGGCATTTGGTCTTTGGAAATCAGTAACATCAGTAGTTTTATTCATAAAATCATATGCATGAACCGATTGCCTTAAATTTGACCTTTTATAATGTTTAAATTACATTTATGCACTTGGCAGGTGCCTTTATCCAAATATTCCAATGCATATGTCAGATTATATCAAAGACTTGCATTGAATTAGTGATGTTGCATGCTCAAAATCAAGATTGAAACTCATAAATCAAGATTGTGACGTGCATGTTTCTTAAAAATGAAGTGGTTTTCACAGCAATGCCATAAAAGACACTTTTCTTAGTGTGAAGAACCTTTTAATAATCTTTTTTGCAATGGAAAGATTCCTAAAGGTTCTACACGGAGCCATCGATGCCAATAAAGAAGCTTTATTTTTAAGAGTGGGTTGGTTATAGTCGTCATCGTTCAGTCAGTGGAAACGTGGGCTGTTTCTGAGAGAGTTTCAGTGGGAATGATTGTCTTTAACACACCCATAATCCTCAGAGACAGACTCTCTTCGCCTGCGGCTCCATCAGAGAGTCAGACGAGTCTATAGATCGCTTCTCCGCCGTCTCGCCTCCGTTTCTCTCGTCTGGAGGCTGGTAGCCCGGTTCCAGCGGGTCCAGCGGGTCTTTGGAGAGCAGGATGCTGATGGACGGAAGCGTTCGGTGGATCGTCATCTCCGAGTCGCCTCCTTCTTGACTCTCCCAGACCTCTTGTAAGCCCTTGTACTGCAGTTTGGTCATCTGATGGAGACCGGCGATCTTCCTCTTCATGATCTCGGCGCAGGTGATGGTTTTGGTGACGGCCCGTCCGGACCCGCTGAACACGACCTGTCTCAGTCCGGTTTGAGCGCCGTCCCGGGCCTCGTCCTGCATGCGCGCCATGGCGAAACCCATGAGATTGCGAATTTTACTGCCCTCCTTCACCCTCATTTCCAGCACACCTGCCGGCAGCCCGGGGAACGGACACGCGCTGTCCTCCTCGACCCGACACACTTTCTTAAAGCCGCCCGCATGAGCCTGCTTGAGCTGGGCGTTCGTGGCAGACGGATCGGCGCTCAGATCCATGCGTCTTGTTGGCCTCAGGAGTGATTTCCAATCATTCCTTCATCTTAAGCGCTCAAATTACATGCGATTCCCTGTCTTTTCCGATCTCGTCCGTGATTAGTGTCCGCTTGAGCCAGATCATGACTTATTCATGAGATAATAAACAGAAAACATCTCATTTTAAAGTTATAGATATTATACAAAGCTGATTTACCCACGTGTCCCTTGAAAAGCAGCATCCATCCAACCTGTTAAACTTTTTCTCCTTTCCAGATTCAAACTTCTGGAAATGAAGTCTCAATTCCTTAGGGATGTTATGGTTTTTCGCACTTACTTCTGTGGGACGATGCAGTTAAAGATCCAGCTCTTCTCTCGTCTCTTCCAGACCTTCACTCTCTCCTGATGTCCTTTCCACTTCACTGGAGTGCATCTTCCTCTCTTTCCTTGTCCTTTTCTGTTTCTCCTCTTCTTCCACGTGCTGGCAGGGCTGGAGTCTCTCCGTTTCTCGCCCGGCACTCGTGCTGCCTCGTAAATGCTGGTGGGGGGGATAAGAGAGAGAGAGAGAGAGAGAGATAGAGAGAGGGAGAGAGGGAGGATCAGCCTTCTTAAAGCAACAGTAACCTCAAATATTGTTAAATAATATTATTAAAAAACACTTACTTTTTAGAGTTGGAAAACCTTTCTTTTGTTAAAAGAAAAATGCACCTCCTCCTGAAAAACATCCACTGATGTACAGCTACAATTTCCTTCAAACTTTAATTCAGTTTCTGATCTAAATATTTATCCATAAAAATGATTAACTAGATGGATCATGCATATTTTATCAAAATTATTTGAATATGTAGTTGATTAGCTATTCAGTCTGCGGTTAAATAAATAAAATTCTAGATATTTTTTAAAATAAACTATATATATATATATATAGGTCATATCTACGACTTTAAAATGAGACGTTTTCAAGCAAATGATCTGTTTCATGTATATATATATATATATATATATATACACACACACACACGAAACAGATCATTTGAGAATATATATATATATATATATATAAAACAAATATATATAACATTATATATAACAATACAATGTTATACATATACAAATATTTAGAATATATATATATTTTCTAAATATTTTTTAAAAACTTGTATGATATATATGTGTGTGTATATATATATTTATATATATATAGAGAGAGAGAGAGAGAGAGATGTACCTATATATCTATATACAACTTTAAAACGAGACTTTTTCAAGCACTTTCTTTTTTGTTTTTTGTTTATCTCATGAATAAGTCATGATCTGTTTCAAGCGATATATATATATATATATATCTCACTTATATACATACACGTATATAGTTTCACAACGTTTTAATATAAAGTGACACTCATGAAAAGCTCTTCAGATGGTCCTGTATCTTTAAAGCACAAGCCAACAGCTCCAAAGCTCCTTTGCTGATCCGTTTAAAGGACGTCCGGAGCAGGAACTCGAGGAACGCTGACAATTAAACCACAGTTCTGGAACACGAAACCACTTGGGCTCTGAAAGACGCATTTTCAGAAGGTGAATGAAAGTGTGAGTGAAATTAGCTGGAATCTAATTGAAAACATCCTTCACAGGGCAGATGAAAGTCAGACTGGTAAATGTGCCGCGATTGGCCTTTACCCCTCGACATGCATTTGGCTATTACCATTTGCATAATGTGATGTTAATGGTCTTCATACAGGAGGAATCTTGGCACGGTCGTCTCTTCGCTCCAGAATATAATGGATTTTTATCACCTGCGCACACATGAGTTATTTGGCAACATCTATCCTTTACTTCCCTTTTTATCCCGTCATTTAATCCGTTTTTAATTAACCCATGATCTTAACTCGATGTTATTACGTCTGTGTTTTTCATTCTGGTGTGAAGCACTTTGAATTATTCACTGTCTATGACATTCACAATAATGCTTTTTTCCAAAGTGACTTACACTGCATTCATTGTTATCAGTTCTTGAATTCCCTGGGAATCGAACCCATGACTTTGGCGTTGCTAGCGCAGACTGATTATTTCAAAAAACTACTTTTGCAAACTAGTCCTAGGTTTTTCGCCCGATCAGAACCAAACCAGTGCAGAAAGATTCTCTGGAGTCAGATAATAATAGAAAAAAGTTGAAATATCGATTCAGGTCTGCGACGGGACGCCAAAACATTCAAAGTGGGCGTGGCTGCTTTTACTAAAACGGTTATCCCTCTTGAACGGAATGAGATAATTCCACCAAACTTGGTACATCTATGTACGGGCTCAGTCTGTGGTCGTGTAAAAAAGGAGGAAGCGACTGGCCACCTGGTGGCGCTATAAAATGAAAAAAACAGAAAACGGCTATAGCTACGCAACAGTCAGTCCGATTGACTTGAAAATTGGCAAACGGAGTCTTTGTCCAAGGTGCTGTGATTGTCTATGAGGACATTTACGTATCTCAAAAAACATAGCCGCCATCGGCCAATGAAATTTGAGTGGCTGTCAGACAAAGTTAATGGAGGCTGATCAGAACGAAACTCGCTGGGCCTGTTTGACAAGAAATTCGAAAGAAATTGGCCACCAGGGGGCGCCTTCATGTTGTTCACATGCGTAAAGGATTGTATATCACGCAATTTTTCGCACAAGCCCACGACATTCATACAACATGGTAGATCTCCTCATTCTGAGCAACTTTGCCTCTAGGACCGCCGCTGTCAATCAAATCATTCGTTAAATATTGGAGATTATTTCAAAAACCTACTTTTGCGAACTAGTCCTAGGTTTTTTGCCTGATCAAAACCAAACCAGTGCAGAAAGATTCTCTGGAGTCTAATAATAATAAAAAGAAAAGTCAAAATTTCGTTTCACATCCGTGACGGGACGCCAAAACATTCGAAGTGGGCAGAACCACTTTTACTTAAACGGCTATCCCTCTTGAACGGAATGAGATCATTTCACCAAACTTGGTACACCTATGTACGGGCTCAGTCTGTGGTCGCTTGAAAAAGGACGCGGCTACTGGCCACTTGGTGGCGCTATAAAATGAAAAAACACAAAAACGGCTATAGCTACGCAACAGTCAGTCCGATTGACTTGAAAACTGGCATGTGGTGTCTTTGCCCAAGGTGCCAAGACTGCCTTTTAGGACATTCACGTATCTCGAAAAACTCGGCCGCTGTCGGCCAATGAATCTCGAGCAGCTATCAGACAAGGTTAACGAAGGCCGATCAGAACGAAACTGATTGAGCCTGTTTGACTCACGGCCCTAGAGGTCTGTGAGAAATTCAAAAGAAATCAGCCACCGGGGGGCGCCTTGACGTTTTTCAGGTGCGTAAAGGATTGTATATCATGCGATTTTTTGCACACGCCCACAACATTCAACTCCTTATTCTGAGCAACTTTGCTTCTAGGACAGCCGCTGTCAATCGAATTGTTCGTTAAATATTGGAGATTATTTCAAATACCAACTTTGCGAACTAGTCCTAGGTTTTTCGCCCGATCAGAACCAAACCAGTGCAGAAAGATTCTCTGGAGTCTGATAATAATCAAAAAAAGTCAAAATTTCGATTCACGTCCACAACAAAATGCCAAAACATTCGAAGTGGGCATGGCCAGTTTTACCAAAATGGCTATCCCTCTTAAACGGAATGAGATACTTTAATCAAACTTGGTACACCTATGTACGGGCTCAGTCTGTGGTCGCATGAAAAAGGATTTGGCAACTGCCACTTGGTGGCGCTATAAAATGAAAAAACACGAAAACTGCTATAGCTACGCAACAGTCAGTCCGATTGACTTGAAAACTTGCATGTGGTGCCTTTGTCCAAGGTGCTGCGATTGTCTACGAGGACATTCGCATATCTCGAAAAACATGACCGTAGTCAGCCAATGAAGTTCGAGCGGCTGTCAGACAAGGTTAACAGAGGCCGATCGGAACGAAACTCACTGGGCCAGTTTGACTCATGGCCTTAGAGGCCTGTGAGAAATACGAAAGAAATCAGCCACCAGGGGGTGCCTTCGTGTTGATGCAGTGCGTAAAGGATTGTATATCACGCGATTTTTCGCACACCCATGACATTCGTACCACATGGTAGAACTCCTCATTCTGAGCAACTTTTCCTCTAGGACTGCCGCTGTCCATCGAATTGTTCGTTAATTATTGGAGATTATTTCAAAAACCTACTTTTGCGAACTAGTCCTAGGTTTTTAAAGAGTAAATCCCACTCTATTCAAAAAAATGCCTAGAAAACACCCTAGCATTTTACTGTATATGGCCTACATGAAGTCTTTCAAAAAGCCTGATAATAATGATTCACATCTTAATGATGCTTTGCTCCCTTTGAACAAAATCAGAATCTTGATGTTTCTCTTCAACAATTACAGTTTCCTCTTCCCCCTCAGTGACAAAACCTCGCCGTGATCCACCATATATTTCCTCAGCGAGCGGGTCAGTGATCCGTGAGTTATTTGGGTTTGTCAGTACTCTAGTTATCTCTGTGTGCGCTGTCACTTAAGCGCGCGATCAGCAGAGACAGCAGAGGTTCTGCGGGCCAGTCCCGCCGGAGGACAGCTGGGACAGAATGAAAGCTGAGCGAATGAAAGACGACAGATCATTCAGCCTGAACCAATGGACTGTCTGAACGAGAAAGACCCAATTCTCAAGAGGAAAAGGGAGGATTCCTTTGAAAAAACACTGGAGTAATTCCATTCAGCTCCTTTGATTAATGACAACACTGACAAAAAGACTCTTAATGAGTGTTTTTGTCTTGCTTCCAGTAAAAAAAATCAAAACGGATTGTTTGTTTGTTTTTTTTGCCATATTTATTAGAAATTATTTATCTGTGCAAATTCATGTGCCTTAGTAAGTAATCTTAAATCAGAATATCTTCTCCTCCCTCTTGCAGCATCTCTTCTCTTCTCTGATGACGAGGGCGGGGCAACCTGTCACTCACATGAGATCCACCAATAGCAAACCACAACCATCCAATCAATTCCCCACAGACAAAATCATTTCGCCCTACATTTGTTCTTGTTCCAGAAGCGTTTCACTTGGATATGCGGCACAATAGGGAAGAAAAGACGAGCGAAACTTCCCTTTCATGCCGACTTGAATCATTCTTAAAACCCTCATGTTGTGTTGAAATCAATTTGACCCCTATTTAAATTTTAAAAGCTTGAAAAACTGGTTAAACTATGTATTTTTAATATATTGGTTTAATGGTTTAATTAATATCTTCAGAACAGAAAACAATGTGCTGTCCTAAATGGGAATAAATCTGATCTTCTGATTCAACAAAGAGGTGTGCCTCAAGGTTCAATACTGGGACCACTTCTTTTTACTATTTATGTAAATAATCTACCATTAATTCTCAAAAATTGTCAGGTTCAACTTCATGCTGATGATACTCTCATATATGCATCTAATTCTGATTTTATACAAATTCAAAATCTCTTCAGTCTGATTTTAATACTTTACAAGATTGGCTAACAAATTAGTGCTTAATAAAACAAGTCATATATTATGATTTTTGGTTCTAGACAGAAATTTAAATCCAAAACTTGTTCCTGTGTTGATACTATTAAATATCTTGATGTATGGCTTGATTCTGAACTTTCTTTCAAATCAAACATTAATCATGTTTTACGCAAAGTCAACATTGGAATTAGTATCTTACATTGATCTCGAAAGTGTTTTTCATATAGTGTTCGTAAGAAAATCGTTTCTTAACTAATACTTCCATCCTTTGATTATTGTGATGTGGTTTATCAAACGGCATCAAAATCAGATCTTGCCCCGGTTAATACAGCATATAATAGAATTTGCAGATTTGTTTTGGGATGTTCTTTTAGATTTATCACACGTTTTAGTGTCGATTTTTGTCAAATTGCTTGGAAACCAATGTCTCAACAACAATGTTCTACCCAATGTTGAGGGTTAAAACAATCATCTTTACCAGGCCGGACATCATTAAAACACAAACACACGCTCACGAGTTGAAACCAGCTGAACCTCCGCGGCTTCCGTTCTGCTCACGAGAGATTTGCGTGTCTCGCAATTACTGATGAACAATTATTTCGTGTTTCTGCCTCTCATCTCAGCGAAACAATTTGCTTCTCGTTTGGGTGTAAATCTGTTTTTAAATATGATAAACTCTTCAATGAACATGACACTGCAGGAGACGCCACAACAAATGCCTCCACTTAGAGAGAGAGAGTGTGTGTGTGTGTGTGTGTGTGAGAGAGTGAGTGTGTATGAGTGAATGTGTATGAGAGTGTGTGTGTGTGTGTGTGTGAGTGTGTGTGAGAGTGAGTGTGTGTATGTGTGAGTGTGTATGTGAGAGTGAGTGAGTGTGAGTGTGTCTGTGTGTGTGTGTGTGTGTGTGTGTGTGCGCGTGTGTGTGTGTGTGTGTGTGTGTGTGTGGGGGTGAAATGATCGTGTGGCTGTTTGGGTGAATTACCCTCATCACTCATAAGCAGACACACAGCTGCCTGCGGGAGAGAGAGAGACAGTCAGAGAGAGTAATGATACTATTTGTGTTAAAAAGACAAAATGGGAAAGTATGAATACATAATAGAGAGGGATGATAACAGTGAGAGCAGTAAATTGAGAACACTATATTCCTTCTGCGAAATATAGTACCATCATATAATGAAGTGCAGCGAGTGTTTTAGAACGACTCTTTGATTTCAGACTAATTCGTCTTTTAAGTTTTCTTAAACTGCTGGGTTAAAAACAACACAAGTTGGGTTGAAAATGGACAAACTCAGTGATTGGGTTAAATGTTTGCTGGGTAGTTTTATTTAACTCAACTATTGTTTAAAAATTACTGTATTTCTTGCTTAAAATGAACCCAAAATATGTTGGAAATGAACATTTATTAATGTTTAGTGATTAATAATGAAACAAAAAATATTTATAAAATTGCTTATTAATAAATGTTCACCTTTTGATTATTATTGTTGCCTCTAGTAATTATGTGTCTGATTTTTAATTTCCAACCTATTTTGGGTTCATTTTAAGCCAGACATATAGTCATTTTTAAACAATAGTTGAGTTAAATAAAACTACCCAGCACACATTTAACCCAACCGCTGGGTCAAAACAACCCATTCACTGGGTTTGTCCATTTTCAACACAACTTGGGTTGTTTTTAACCCAGCATTTTTTTAGAGAGTAGATTTAGTAGTTTAAACACTTAACCAATCTTCCACATAAAATCATATAAACACGTCCGCACCTGTTCACACACAAGAAATATTATATTTACTGAAAGAATCGTGGGTTTCTTTAAGTCACTCGACAGATCTACTTGAACTTGCTTGAATGAGGAGAGAATGAAATTCTGAAACTGTTGTATTTAAAAATGAATTGAAATAAAGCTAAAATACGAAGATGAAAAAATTAAACTGAATGAAAATTTAGAAACCGAAAATATTGAAAATAAAACTACAGTAAAACTTGAATAAAAATAAATTAAACTTAAATAATAATAATAATATTTCTCTAAATTTAACCCTTGCGTTGATAAACACCTTGTGCTCTCGGTCGAAAATAACCGGCCTTTTAAAAAATTGCTTGTAAATCGCTTGTTATGCTATATTATCACCAAATATTGGATTCAATCTTTTTGTCAACTTGTTTTCTTCCATTTAGCACAGGTTTTGTATTTATTTTTTGAAACTGACTGTTGAGTCAAAGTAATGGAAAAACATGCTGTGACTTTTTGATCATATTGTTTTGTTGAAGCTGCTTTGACACAATCTGTATTATGATTTGACAAGTTTTGTATTTCACATTTAAACCTGTAAACCTGATTTTTGTTCATTTTCACAACCGCTGAATGAGTGGAAAATAATTTTCAGTGGCATGTGTCACAGATTCTGTTATTCCTTTAAGGAACAAAGTCTTAAACGGTCCGTCTCTTTCTCCATTTCTCAGTCTAAACGTCTCCTCTAACCCGGAGAAGCGTGAATCGAGTGACATTAATCCCTTTCTTTATCAAATGGCCATCAGGAGCAGAAGACCGACAGTCTGTGTGAGGAACTCCAGGGCAAATAAATTCCCAGCAAGCTTTCCAAATGCATCCGTACCTGAAGCCCCTGAAGCCCCGTCTGATGAGGAAAACAGGAGAAGAGGAACGGCAGAAGAAGAGCAGCCAGGGGCAGCAGGGGTATAATTAACTTCCCATGACACTAGTGACACCTTAAAGCCCCGATCTGTCCCGCAGCACTGCAATGCAGATGAACAGAGAGAGAGAGAGAATAATTCACTCTGCAGTTAAATACAGTGTCACTCCACTGACTGTTGATTTTGCAACACAATTCCTTCCCGTAGATCACGGCGCAAACAACGCCAGAGTCATGGGTTCGATTCCCAGGGAATGCATGAACTGATCAAATATATCATTAATGCAGTGCAAGTCACTTTGAATAAAAGCATCTGCCAAATGCATAAATGCAATCATGCACATTGGTTGGGTTTAAAAGACTATTCAGTAATATTATCGATTTGACTGCACTGACACTATCGTCGTCTTTATAGCTGATTCGATTTCATTTCACAATTGACGATTTTTGCAACATTGACATTTCCATCCATTTCAACTTAAAAACTTCAGTTCAGTTGCTGCCTTAAATTTTTAAGTATAATCAAATTGGCTGTACAAGTCATTTCACCTTAAATAGGATATTCACTTTCATGTAGTGTGTATTAAAGCTGTTTGTGAATGTAAAATGTCGGCAAAGTTTCAAAGATCAAAGTGCACGACAAAAAGAAAGAAGCGATTCAGAACTGAAACGAGTCGTCAGTAATTCAGTCTCACTTCCTGCTGAATCTGCATAGGTTTGTAACTCATTTGCATAATGGTCTTCATTGGCTGAACAGCGTCTCTTTGCCCCGCCCTCAATCACTGTAGTTGTATCTGAGACTGGAAGAGTTTGGTTCGTGTTGTTCATGTCGAGAAGACGCTGTTTTCTGCTGCCAAAGCAAATCCACTTTGATGAGATTGATACGGTAAAACCGACGCCATCGTTACTGTTCGAATCACTGTGAATCAAGAGCTGAGATTCAGATATGATAATGAGCGTTTGGTTTCTGACCAATCACAGCAGACTGGGCCATCTGACCAATCAGAGCAGAGCAGCTCTCAGAAAGGCGGGGTTTAGAGAGACCGAATCTTTAAACAAACCGTTTCAGACACTGAGAGAAAAGAGCTGATGCTGCAGTGGATATTATGAGGAAATTAAAATGTTTTTTGACCTTTGATTTATGTAAACCTATTGCAAAAAATTAATAACCTTTTAATTACTTTAAAAAAACATACAACACATTTAACAAGAAAGTACACATATATTGGTTATCACTCCTAAAACTTTCCACTGTGAATGTGGTCGATTTAACTCTTACTTCCACCAGAAAAACATTGTGAACAGTTGCAGAAACAACAAGAAAACAGACATTTGTTTATACCTCAGTACATCTGATAATGAACATTTGAATTCCTCCCAAGCGACATTCCACACCGTTTGCTGCATTAAGATGTTTTCCATCTTCTTTAAAGGCGAGTCGAGCCTGTGAACGTGGAGGGTTTAATTGAACAGCCCTTCAGTGTAATTGTCATTACCTGATAATGGCAGCCGCACACGAGTCTTCAGGCCCTCTAATGGAATTTATTGCAGTATTTTGATCAATTAAATTAAAAACAATTAGAGCTTTATGCAGAAAAGCAAATGGATAATTAATGATTCCCTGTTAACCGAATGTTTAGACAGGAAAGGATGTTAAAATATCACAAAAACACGCTGATCTGCATCCAGAAGTTTTGAACATTCTGTATAAAATCAAATCAATAATAAAAAATTAACCAATTATAGTTATTTTGCATTCTTAATAATAATAATAATAATAAACTATTATAAACTATTTTGCCTTTAAAATAATTTGCCTTCTACCAACTATGTAACTTTGCAACTGCATGTCAACTAGCAGTCAGAGTATTTGAGATATAATTATTTGAGAATTGAGATATAAAGAGATGTAAAGTCGGAATTGCGAGAAAAAAGTCAGAATTGCGAGAAAAAAATCGGAATTGCGAGATATAAAGTCAGAATTGTGAGAAATAGTCTGAATTGTGAGATATAAACTTAGAATTGCAGGAAAAAATTGGAATTGTGAGATATAAAGTTGGAATTGCGAGAAAGTCTGAATTGTGAGATATAAACTTAGAATTGCAGGAAAAAATTGGAATTGCGAGATATAAAGTCAGAATTGTGAGAAATAGTCTGAATTGTGAGATATAAACTTAGAATTGCAGGAAAAAATTGGAATTGTGAGATATAAAGTTGGAATTGTGAGATATAAAGTCAGAATTGCGAGAAAAAAGTCGGAATTGCGGGATATAAAGTCAGAATTGCGAGAAAAAAGTCGGAATTGCGAGAAAGTCTGAATTGTGAGATATAAACTTAGAATTGCAGGAAAAAATTGGAATTGCGAGATATAAAGTCGGAATTGTGAGAAAAAAATCGGAATTGCGAGATATAAAGTCGAAATTGCGAGATATAAAGTCAGAATTGCGAGATATAAAGTCAGAATTGTGAGAAATAGTCTGAATTGTGAGTTATAAACTTAGAATTGCAGGAAAAAATTGGAATTGTGAGATATAAAGTTGGAATTGTGAGATATAAAGTCAGAATTGCGAGAAAAAAGTCGGAATTGCGAGATATAAAGTCAGAATTGCGAGTTATAAAGTCAGAATTGCGAGATATAAAGTCAGAATTGCGAGATATAAAGTCAGAATTGTGAGAAATAGTCTGAATTGTGAGATATAAACTTAGAATTGCAGGAAAAAATTGGAATTGTGAGATATAAAGTCACAGTGCTTTAGAATAAAAAAATAAATAAAAAAATTTTCATTAAAGTAAACAAACAAAAATGGTGCAGGATTACTTTGAAACTATTTTCACTCTGAAATTACTAATAAATTTTACAATAAATGACAAAGAAATGCAAGTAAAACATTGAAATGAATGTGAAATTTTGAAGCAGAAAGACAATAATCTTTATTCACAAGTGTATGGCTTCAGTACAAATGAAACTCTCTGCAGCATCTGTTGACACGATGTCGATTAGCACAGAAAATCATTTCGACTCGTCCCTCGGTGTGTGAAAACAAACATATCATGTTGACTGAGGGAGTCTGTGCTGGTCGACAGTCGTGGAGTTTAACTAGTATTGAACACAGTAACTGCAGGTGGAACTGATTGAATGTGAGCGGGTTAATCTCTCGTGGTTGTTGTGTTAGTAAGATCTCTCCTCGCTCAGATCCAAACAGTTTTACAGCTCTTGAGTTTCACAGGAGGGAGCGTTTATTTCAGACCTCATGTAAAGTCGAACAATTCAGCATGTAGCCAGATGGCTAAAGACTCCATAGAGAGAGCGAGAGTGTGTGTGTGTGAGTGAGTGTGTGTGTGTGTGTGTGTGTGTGTGAGTGTGTGTACACACTCCCTGCAGTGGCCATTCGTACTGGGTCACTACCTTCTTCGTCACGCTCACAGAGACACGAGGTCATCTAACACGGCACGCTGTGAGGGAAATGTCAAGTGTGTGTGTGTGTGTGTGTGATATAGAAACATTCTCCCTCACATCATTTAACAGTAGAAGTTGCAGTTTAACTCGAAATAATCTGCTTTAGCAGCTCTGTGTGTGTCGACAGACAATGTCAAATATTCATCAGCACAGAGTCAGAATATCACAGAATGTGTTCATTAAAGTCACCATGAAATCATCTCTTCTCTTCTCTGATGATGAGGGCGGGGCAACCTGTCACTCACATGAGATCCACCAATAGCAAACCACAACCATCCAATCTATTCCCCACAGTCAAAATCAAGCCCCGCCCTACATTTGTTCTTGTTTGAGAAGCGTTTCACTCATATATACGCCACAATAGGAAAGAAAAGACGAGCTCAACTTCAGTTTCATGTCGACTTTAACAGTCATCTCAGCAATCATTTAACCAATCTAAGACTCTCTATATACAACAAATGTAAACGCTGTAGCGTTGAGAAAAGTAACAGGTACCATGTGACAACATCATGCAGTTCACTAATAACTGGGAATAATGACACTGATGATGTGTACCTCTTTACTCTTATGTATTTAATTATTTACATTCACATGTATTTACAAGCTTTAGTGTCTTAGATCAGTTGTTCTCAACCTTTCTGACAGGGCAGGGCTACTAAAACCATAAAAAACAAACATGTTTGTTACTTGAAATAAAATAAACGATAACTGAAATAATATAATATACAAATAAAAACTTGACTTTTTTATTTCAGCTAGTTGCAAAGCAAACATTTCTCATTTTTATTTAATTTAACTTGATGTACTAAAATAATAAATATTAAAATAAATTAAAAAAAACTATATTGACAAAAAAACTAATAAAAAAAACAACAAAACTTTAATGAAAAATAAAAAAATTAAAATGATCTCACAATTAAAACTTAAAATGAATAATATAAAACTAAAACTAATTTAAAATATGAATAAAAACTATAATAGTACCTTAATGATATTAAAATAATATTTCTGATACTTCTGCTGTAATGAATTTTCTAAACTCTTTATTTACAGACACTGCAATATATTGAAATAAATTAAATGAATTATAGAAAATTAAAGAAATACAGTTCCATAATTCGAGAAGTTTTAATAACTGAATGTTCTTCAGATTGTTTTATTATCAATTAAATTACATGAATTTTTTCATTTTTTTTCTGTGATTTCAGGAATTTTTTAAAATAACTTTTTACTCACACACAGCAATTTCTACCTGATAAAATATTTTAAAGCCTGATGTATCTTGGAAAATGTATTATAACATTAGAATCTAGAAAATTACACTTTAAATTCCCAGATTTTGGTTCTTAAATAAAAATGACAGTTGTTGAGGGCATAATTAAAATAAGAAATATGATGTCACCTTATATCTTAGTTAATGTGTCTTATTTTAAAGCTTCCTAACGAAGATTAAACTTCAGGTCTCCAAACTTTATGAGAATTCCTGCCCTCAGTGTGTGACACAATATCTAAATTGCATGCGCATGTGGAAGGAGATTTGTCCCGTTTTTTTAATTGCAATGGAGAGCAAATCCCCCATAATGCTATGCTTTACAATAGAGCCATAATTGCAGGAGTGTAATTGCACACCAATGTTCAGCTGCTCACCGTGTGTGTGTGTGTGTGTGTGTGTGTGTGTGTGTGAGTGAGTGTTTTCTGGTTCCCTGTAGCTGTCAACGCTGAAGAGCTCAATAATTAGAAACGGGGGAAAAATGAGGTGGCAATTTTGTGTCTGCAATTATCAAAATCCAGCAGAAGAGTTGTGAGAGTTTACAGAGGTAGAGGACTGAAGCTCTGTTCAGAATATTGTACTAAAATATCACACAACATTTACTGTATACCACCTACTGTTATTTTAAGCATGCATTATGCCATCATAAACATTCAAACATTAGTATACTACATTATGTCATCTTTACCGTGCCTATTTAATTCTGTTATTTTACATTCTTAATAATAATAATAATAATAATAATCTATTATAAACTATTTTGCCTTTAAACTTTGACACTTTATTTTGATAGTCCACTTTAGACATTCTACTATGTAACTTCGCAACTACAGTCCATGACCATATGACAGCTTAAAATGTTATCTGATTTAATGAAAAAAATATACATGACAAACTAAAATATTTTGTCAATAAAAGACGATTATTATTTTTTTTCATATAAAATAATAGCATTTTTTTAGAAATTTAAATTGAAATAATTTTGTAGTTTGACAATGAACACTCTGCAAAATACAGCTATACAGCTTAGATCAAAACAATGCAGGCAGACAGATGAAGAAACATATCCAAACATTCAGAAAAACACAGAGCTGAACAATACACTCCTCCCTCCACTCACAGCTCTCACAGAACACGAGACAAACAGACGAGACAGTACAAATGCTGTAAATTTCTTGAAATAATCTTTTCTAAATGTTTAGGTTCTTCCTCTCCAGTCTTTTTTCCCCTTTTTTCCCCTATGGCTTCTCAACAGAAATTCATAAAAGTTAATTATGCCAATTATATCAGTAACTGTATAGAATAGTATAGTTCAAATAGCGGGGCACATTGTAATGCAATGTTACAACAAACCCTATCTGCGCAACTAGAATTTAAACCTGGTTAGTGTCTTCTGATAGTTAGTGAAGCATTAAAGAACTATCTAAACTGCTAAATAACAGATTTGAGATTAAAATAATATCAGATTTGTCTTATTTTAAATAAACAAAAAATTTAGATGAAAAATTAACTTAAGAAATTTACTTTTGCTATTGTTAAATAAACGTTCAGTGATATCTCCCAAAGATTTCTGAATATTTGCACATTTTTTTCTCTATATATTGTCGATATGGCAACTAGTAAATGCACGAAGATTCATCATGCTAGCATATGTGGAAGTATTTAAACCATGTGTGTTACAACCAACCCCGCATTAGGTTGTGCCCCGCGCTCCCCTAAAGTCGGAATTGTGAGATATAAAGTCGTAATTGCGAGAAAAACTCGGAGTTGCAAAATATAAATTCAGAATTGCGAGAAAAAGTCGGAATTGCAAGATATAAACTTGGAATTGTGAGAAAAAAGTTGGAATTGCAAGATATAAACTCAGAGTTGCGAGAAAAGGTCGGAATTGTGAGATATAAAGTTGGAATTGCGAGAAAAAAGTTGGAATTGTGAGATATAAAGTTGGAATTGCGAGAAAAAAGTTGGAATTGTGAGATATAAAGTTGGAATTGCAAGATATAAACTCAGAATTCCGAAAAAAACGTCGGAATTGCGAAATATAAATTCAGAATTGCGAGAAAAAAAGTCGGAATTGTGAGATATAAGGTCAGAGTTGCGAGAAAAAGTCGGAATTGCAAGATATAAACTTGGAATTGAGAGAAAAAAGTTGGAATTGCAAAATATAAACTCAGAGTTGCGAGAAAAGGTCAGAATTGTAAGATATAAAGTTGGAATTGCAAGAAAACAGTCGAAATTGTGAGATATAAAGTCGGAATTGCAAGATATAAACTCAGAATTGCGAGAAAAAACGTCGGAATTGCGAGATATAAGGTCAGAGTTGCGAGAAAAGGTCGGAATTGTGAGATATAAAGTTGGAATTGCAAGATATAAACTCAGAATTCTGAAAAAAACGTCGGAATTGCGAAATATAAATTCAGAAAAAAGTTGGAATTGCAAGATATAAACTCAGAGTTGTGAGAAAAGGTCGGAATTGTGAGATATAAAGTTGGAATTGTGAGAAAAAAGTTGGAATTGTGAGATATAAAGTTGGAATTGCGAGAAAAAAGTTGGAATTGTGAGATATAAAGTTGGAATTGCGAGAAAAAAGTTGGAATTGTGAGATATAAAGTTGGAATTGCAAGATATAAACTCAGAATTCCGAAAAAAAACGTCGGAATTGCGAAATATAAATTCAGAATTGCGAGAAAAAAGTCGGAATTGCGAGATATAAGGTCAGAGTTGCGAGAAAAAGTCGGAATTGCAAGATATAAACTTGGAATTGAGAGAAAAAAGTTGGAATTGCAAGATATAAACTCAGAGTTGCGAGAAAAGGTCAGAATTGTAAGATATAAAGTTGGAATTGCAAAAAAACAGTCGAAATTGTGAGATATAAAGTCGGAATTGCAAGATATAAACTCAGAATTGCGAGAAAAAACGTCGGAATTGCGAGATATAAGGTCAGAGTTGCGAGAAAAGGTCGGAATTGTGAGATATAAAGTTGGAATTGCAAGATATAAACTCAGAATTCTGAAAAAAACGTCGGAATTGCGAAATATAAATTCAGAAAAAAGTTGGAATTGCAAGATATAAACTCAGAGTTGTGAGAAAAGGTCGGAATTGTGAGATATAAAGTTGGAATTGTGAGAAAAAAGTTGGAATTGTGAGATATAAAGTTGGAATTGCGAGAAAAAAGTTGGAATTGTGAGATATAAAGTTGGAATTGCGAGAAAAAAGTTGGAATTGTGAGATATAAAGTTGGAATTGCAAGATATAAACTCAGAATTCCGAAAAAAAACGTCGGAATTGCGAAATATAAATTCAGAATTGCGAGAAAAAAAGTCGGAATTGCGAGATATAAGGTCAGAGTTGCGAGAAAAAGTCGGAATTG
The DNA here is from genome assembly GCA_039654765.1 of Mylopharyngodon piceus. NCBI lineage: Eukaryota > Metazoa > Chordata > Actinopteri > Cypriniformes > Xenocyprididae > Mylopharyngodon > Mylopharyngodon piceus. The sequence goes on along the minus strand of CM077458.1, from coordinate 34,012,952 downwards.
CAAGATATAAACTTGGAATTGAGAGAAAAAAGTTGGAATTGCAAGATATAAACTCAGAGTTGCGAGAAAAGGTCAGAATTGTAAGATATAAAGTTGGAATTGCAAAAAAACAGTCGAAATTGTGAGATATAAAGTCGGAATTGCAAGATATAAACTCAGAATTGCGAGAAAAAACGTCGGAATTGCGAGATATAAGGTCAGAGTTGCGAGAAAAGGTCGGAATTGTGAGATATAAAGTTGGAATTGCAAGATATAAACTCAGAATTCTGAAAAAAACGTCGGAATTGCGAAATATAAATTCAGAAAAAAGTTGGAATTGCAAGATATAAACTCAGAGTTGTGAGAAAAGGTTGGAATTGTGAGATATAAAGTTGGAATTGCGAGAAAAAAGTTGGAATTGTGAGATATAAAGTTGGAATTGCGAGAAAAAAGTTGGAATTGTGAGATATAAAGTTGGAACTGCAAGATATAAACTCAGAATTCCGAAAAAAACCGTCGGAATTGCGAAATATAAATTCAGAATTGCAAGAAAAAAAGTCGGAATTGCGAGATATAAGGTCAGAGTTGCGAGAAAAAGTCGGAATTGCAAGATATAAACTTGGAATTGAGAGAAAAAAGTTGGAATTGCAAGATATAAACTCAGAGTTGCGAGAAAAGGAATAAGTATGTTATAAGAGCAGAAGTGATGTATAGACTGAGAAGTCGTTTACACAACACTGTTTTCAACTAAAACAGTGTCTAAACTAAACTTTTTCTGCATTTTAACCGTTCATTTACACGACAACGTGGGGGCTAGAAGATGCAAACTTTTGAAAATGGGATTCAAAGTGCAAGTTTTTGAAAACAATACCGTTACTGTCTCAATGTAAACTACAAAAATGCAAATTTGTGAAAACGGTGACGTCCTGCGCGTCCATATTACATGTTAAGTCTATAGGTGTGAAGTGTTTCTTTACAAAGTAACATCGCCATCTACTGGCCTGGCTGCAGAATACAGTGTTTTTAGTCGTTTTCGTGGATCTGTGTGAACGGGGATCATATGACAACGTTGTCATCTGTAGCCTACGCAAAACTTTTTTAAAAACGCAAAGGAAAAGCTTTTCTGTTTTTAGTACACCGTTGTGGTGTAAACGTACCCTGAGTGTGTCCTTCAGCATTACAGAAACTCTCAGTGGCGCTCAAGCAATCAGCTGCTCCAATTTACTGCTGATTTTAATTTGGATCAGTGATCAAATTCCCCTCTGACTGAGGATCTGGCAACCATCAGAAGATGCATACAGATCAGCATTAAGGTCAACAAGCTGCGAATGAGGCGATTACATCCTATTTACCATCAGTAAAAGTCCACTTTCCTGCATTTCACACCTGCTTTTCAAACACAACACTGCGGTTATCAGTGCTTCTAAAGGTTAACACGTCAGCAGAGCTTCCCTTAAACGCCAATAATGGTTTTTATTCAAGGTGAATTTTACATCTTGAATGCTAAATTTAAATGCAAATTTAACGTCAGTGCCCAAAAGACCTCTAAATATTCTTAAAACCTGCTGAAAGGCGTGAATGTTCTCCCCCTCCCCGCACGCGTTATCGAATGGCCTTTGTCACGGCTGACGGAGCTTTCTGCTGATGGAATCAAAAAAACGCCTTTCACAGATTGAAATGAGCCGCGTTCTGCTGTGATCGGTATTGGAGAAGCATTTTGTGCTAGAAAAGCCACACAGAGAGAGTGTTAAATACAAGGCAATCACAACGTCAAGCACAAAGACTGTGTGTGTGTGTGTGGACTGCAGAGAACATTTGCTAGATTATGATGGTAATCAGAGGTGAACCAAAACAAAGTCGAGCCCTTGAAACGCTTTTCTGCCTGATATTGACAGGCCGTCCTGACGCGGCGAACAAGCTATAATTCAAAACTCATCTGCTTTTATTTTTCACAGCTGATCCACACACACATTTTCTCTGTAGGCTGCACTGTTTTTCCTTTGAATTAAGCTTATTTTTCTGACCCCATTGGCAGATATTTGTTCTTGTTTTAAGCATAAACTCACTTAATGCTGATACATTTTTTTTTTCAGAAAACAAGACTTAAAATTTTAAAGTGCCCCTACTGTGCTTTTTCGAATATTCCCTTTCATGTAATGTGTAATAAAGCTGTTTATGAATGTAAAAGTTCTGCAAAGTTTCAAAGATCAAAGTGCATGACAAATAAAGTGCATAATGCCAGCCTCTGGTCTTCATTGGCTGAACAGCGTCTCTTTGCCCCGCCCTCAAACACTGTAGTTGTATCTGAGACTGGAAGAGTTTGGTTCGTGTTGTTCATGTCAAGAAGACACTGTTTTCTGTGCGGCAAATCCACTTTAATTCAATTCAAAAGGATGAGGACTCTTGTAACCCCTCCTGTTCGAACCGCCCACTTTAAGCGGGACTCGAACCCGGGTCCGCGGGCATGGGAGTCGGGCCCTCTAACAAGGAGGCTAAAGACCGCAGTCTCTAGAGTGCCTCTTGAGATCAGGGGAGTGAGGTTTACACGCACAACTCTTACCGCCCTACGTCTGTTACACTCACCCCCCTAAACCTCACTCCCATCCGGGTCACGGCACCAATGTAACCCCTCCTGTTCGAACTGCCCGCTCTAAGTGGGACTCGAACCCAGGTCCGACGGCATAGGAGTTGGGCGCTTTAACAAGGAGGCTAAAGACCAAAGTCTCTAGAGTGCCTCTTGAGATTAGGGGAGTGAGGTTTATAGGCACAGCTCTTACCAGCCTACGTCCGTTACACTCACGCCCCTAAACCTCACTCCCATCCGGGTCACGGCACCAATGTAACCCCTCCTGTTCAAACCGCCCGCTCTAAGCGGGACTCGAACCCAGGTCCGCCAGCATGGGAGTCGGGCTCTCTAACAAGGAGGCTAAAGACCGCAGTCTCTAGAGTGCCTCTTGAGATCAGGGAAGTGAGGTTTACACGCACAACTCTTACCGCCCTATGTCTGTTACACTCACCCCCCTAAACCTCACTCCCATCCGGGTCACGGCACCAATGTAACCCCTCCTGTTCGAACCACCCGCTCTAAGTGGGACTCGAACCCAGGTCCGACGGCGTAGGAGTTGGGCGCTCTAACAAGGAGGCTAAAGACCGAAGTCTCTAGCGTCAGTCGCTAGAGCGCCTCTTGAGATCAGGGGAGTGAGGTTTACCAGGTTAACCAACGCTATTGTTCATATCACTGTATATCAAGTGCTGAATAAGAGCTGAAGTTCAGATAGGGTAATAGACTAGGCCATCTGACCAATCAGAGCAGAGCAAGCTCTTAGAAAGGTGGGGTTTAGAAAAACTGAATCTTTGATCGAAGCGTTTCAGACACTGAGAGAGAAGAGCTGATAATGCAATGGATATTATGAGAAAATTAAAGAGTTTTTGACCATGGATGCATGTAAACATATTGTAGGAGACAAAAAAATAGCATAACACCGTGTCCTAACCAGATGCGATGCGACGTGACGCCGTGACATGTGATAAAAGGTATCTTTTCCATGTTAATCTGAGTTTTTGTCCTAACTTAGCCCAAAGGAGACACATGATGATTCTATTTTTGAAACGGTTTCTATTTTTCTGCGATGTCGCGGCTGGAACAACAACACAAAGTATGGCAATGATAATCTCTTTATTTAATGTTAAAAGCGTCTAATGTGAGTTTGAATATCATTTTGTGTGTCTTTTATAGCTGTACTGAAAGCAACAATAGACAATTCACCTCAGATCTTCAAAATAAATAAAAAGAAATAAAATGTTCAAACTGTCAACTCAAACTCAAACACTCAAACAAGTTTATTCTATGACAAAGATTGTTTCGGTAACTCAGTATGTATTTATTAATAATGTTAAAATAGTGTAATATTCATGAATTTGATTATGTACTTATCCATTTCGTTGCAAGTGCCGGGAGCTTGCTGAGACAGCCCGCCCACGCACTCTTCTGATTGGCTGTGATTTTTGATTGACTTGATCACGTCTCATAGTCGCGTCGCGTCTGGTGTGGACAGACAAGTAGTTTGTTGCTGGAGTCTTATCGCATTTTTGCAGTATAAACATGTAGAATTAGTATTTTTGTGTTGTTTTCCATTAAAGATATTTAAAAATTGTTTAATCAAGATACATTTACATGAGAAGCAAAATGACTGAAAATTTAAAGATTTTAGGTGTTGTTAAAAAAAAAAAAAAAAAAATTATCATCAAAATGAAGTGAGTTTATGCTTAAAATAAGAACAAATATCTGCCAGTGGGGTCAGACAAAAATAAATAAAATTCAAGATTATTTTTCTGACCCCATTGGCAGATATTTGTTCTTGTTTTAAGCACAAACTCACTTAATTTTGATCGATTTTTCTGTAAACAAGATTCAATATCTTAAAGGTGCAATATGTAATAATTTTGCAGTAAAATATCCAAAAACCACTAGGCCAGTGTTATATATTTTGTTCACTTGAGTACTTACAATATCCCAAATATTTCCAACTATTTGTAAATCGTGAGAAAATTGCAATTTTAACCAAGGCTCCGGGACGTGTGAGGAGTCGCCTGTCAATTGCGTCATACCCGCGTTACCCTCGGTTTCCGGTTTTATTTTGTAGAAACCATGGAAACACGAAAGACGCTTTAATATTTACATGTTTTAATAGACAAGGGAACAACTGTTTTGATATATTTATAGACAGAAAACTAATTATTGTTATATAGCTCAACACGTTTAGTCTTATTGCTTAAATCTAATTTTCTTGATTTTTTGCGAGTACCATGTTTTACCATGCCTCAGAGAAAAACACTATTTTGTCAAGTAGTTAACATAGCATAATCAGATGCAGCTTTATTTTTAGTAAAAGTAATACAGAATTTTCTCCATCATATAATACGTTTTAAAATTAATTACATGCCATTTATCAACACAAGCCATCCAGCATTTATTAATATGATATTCTAAAATCGATCTATCTTACTGCAGTGTGCAACAGTGTCTCACAGCAGCCGCCGAGTGAACGCACATAGTAACGTTATAACATCATTTTCAAAACACTCAAATGTATCTAATATGATAAACAGAGCTGTGTTACCTCATACTCATGACCGGAAAAGCGGAAGCAGCGCCGGCGACTGTGGCATAATAAAAGTTCCGCTGCTCGCGAGGCGTGTTGTGTTCGTCTCTCGTTAAAAATCGCTCCAGCGGCCTCGTTCAGCTCCCACAACACTCAGTCCTGCTCTGCTTCATACTACAGTAACGTTAATAATCTCATCCATGAATGTGATTTCTTCCCGAGTCCTATCCCGATTCTTTTCAACCGGCTGTGAGGTGAAGACCACATGTCCCAAGATTCCGCGCTCAAACTTGGCGTCATCAAGCTACGCCTTTGTTTTGAATAGGCCTCTAGCGACCTCTAGCGGATAGAAAATTCTACATATTGCACCTTTAAGTCTTGTTTTCTGAAAAAAAAAAAAAAAAACCCATTAAAATTCATCATCAAAATTAATGTTTATGCTTAAAACAAGAAGTCAGTGGGGTCAGAAAATTCAAAGGGAAAACAAGATTATTCTTCTGACCCCATCGGCTTGTTTTAAGCATAAACTCACTTAATTTTGATCAATTTTTCAGTAAATTCTTAAGTCATTTTGCTTCTCCAGTAAATGCATCTTGATTGAAGAATGTTTATATATTTGTGCTGGAAAACAAGACAGAAATACTGAGGAAGAGCAGCACTTTTTGCAGTGTACGGATGGTCAGATCTATACACTTACACTCCGGCTGTTAACTGTCAGCGTTTATACTCAAAGTGCATTGAGGTGTCAAATGTGACGCGTTGGGGCCTCTAATGAAGGACTGTTTCTGTGGACCGTGAGTCTTCGCAGCGGCTCTAGGTGGGTGTGCGTCTAATCTCACAGCCCGCTATAATGGCACCCTGTCAAGACTGCAGCTCCATCCAAAGTGCTTCCCAAATAAGCACCTATTGTGGAGCCGCGGCAGAGGAGTGGAAGAGCACTGAGAGAGCCGTCATTGTGCCGGGGAAGAGGAGGAAGATGAAGAGAGGGGGAAGAAAAGAGAAGAAGATTGCAGAGCGATTTGCTGCGTTAGATGTTTGAGCTGCAGACGGTTCCTCCCATTGTTCTGCTCTCGCTGTATTTCTCTCCTCGTGAGGAACAGCATGTTCGGCTTGAACAAATAATTGATCGATGTAAAATTAAAACAATTGGATTTACACCAGTGAACGAGAGCGTATTGAGCTTCAGGGTGATTGATTTGAACATTACAGCTGCTCTGATCCAACTGAACACACCACAGAACAGCGGTCTGGGTCAGAACATGAACTGAACCATCACAGAGGCTACTTAAAGTCTTTGATATCATTTGATTTAAAGTGCCCCTGTTGTGCTTTTTCAGATATTCCCTTTCATGTAGTGTGTAATAGAGCTGTTTGTGAATGTAAAAGGTTTGCAAAGTTTTAAAGATCAA
>CM077458.1:33993962-33998962 GCA_039654765.1 Mylopharyngodon piceus | reverse complement strand
ACTCAAACGTTGTCTTTCACAACACACAAACTGCTCTAAAAGCACAGGGATTGAGAAAAGACTCACAGTGTTTGAACTCAGTAGATCCGTTTTTCGCTCTCATTTGATTTTTATGAAGAAATGAAGCTCATCGAGGACAGACGCAACTACAGTCCGGCGCTGTGTTTCCATTCATGTCCAGACGGTGGCGCTGCCGCATCACAGTTAAAAGGGCGGAAGTCTGATCACACGTGAACTACTGAACAAAGGAAGCACTTACTTCACAACCAGAATTATTTACGGCAGTTTTTACTGCTCAATAATAATATGTGATGACATTCCCACAAAAATCCCACAATTTTGCTTTTAATTCAGTGTGTTTCTCAGTAATTATATTTGTGAAATTTACTAGCAATTTCAGAATGAAAATTGTTTCCAAATTTTTTTTTTTCAGTGCATTATATGGTCGATTCATGATGATATTTTTGACTAGTGATGACATTTAGGGCCTCTAAAGTTTAGCAAAACAAGTGCACACACACACACACACATGTTGCATCCCATTTCACAAACTTGTGCACTACTGTAAGTATTTTGTAGTATAGTGTGATTAGATAGAAATTAATATTCACACTGAGAATGCCAAAAAGGAAAACATGCTCTTCAAATACCCAGATAATACACTTAATTAACTAAAAAAACGAAGTGTGGAAAGTTGGACACGTCATGCACTGAACTGTAGCAGTTTTTTGGAAGGGAAGGGGCTTCAGTCCGACAAAACAACCTTATAAAACTCATACTGCATAGGCTACGTCATTTGGGACACACCTACAGTCTCCTGATCCTCGTCTAATGAAGGCCTTTACACTAGCAGAGCATACAGACTGCTCAAAGCGCTCTTTTCCCATCATCCCCTGCTGAATCAGGCATGTGACCTGCAGGGCAACGCTGGATATGAAAGTGTTGGTGTCGCTCCCCCCAGAGTCACCCTCGGTCTGATGATAAACCTGCCCGCGCTCAGTGTGTGTGTGAGTGTGTGTGTTCGCTCTCAGTGAGATGAGCACATGGTCACAGTCCTTTTCTGCAGCTCACTTGCATTATTTCAGCTCTTCATGACCTGTTGACTGTTTCTCACGCGGGAACGTTTAACAGGTCTGTCTGCCAGCATTATTACTCCTCTCTTCCCTACAAGAACAATTTGGCCATTTCTAATCATTGGGGGGGACTTGTCCTCTTCAATGTCTATGGTGGTTACAGCCCTGGGTAGGGGGCGCTATTACGCATCTTCTGAAAGAGTCCAGAACCTCCTGATCAAAACACAGACGAAGAAGAAGCAGAAATGATGAAAGCACACTAGTCTTTGACAAAAGTGTGATTTTCTCAGCTTTTTGTTCAAAACATTGCTTTTTTTTATGAAACTGACCCACATTCAAGTGTTGATAAAAAGAATGCATGAAGCTAGAATAAAACAGACATATTGCATGTTCAGATATTCATACAACAAAATATACTGAGGGTCATGAAATGTTTTTAAAAACGTTCAAAAAAATTTTAATTTTAGGAGACACACATGTTGGTGTATCTGATCTTGATACTGAAACATTTTATACAGAAAGACTGTAAAACACCAAAAACTGTTCTTTTATTTGCAACTTTGAAAATATATATTTTTAGTGTTTTGCTTTTGAAATCAATGCATCTAATTTCATCTAATAATTTACACTTTTTTTTGTTATTTTGATGACTTTTAGATATGAACATCATAAACAATTGTTTCACACTGTAAAATTGTATTTTTTTCCAAAGTTGTAACAAAGCAAAGATTATTGTATGTTTTATGAGAAAATATTTGTTTTTCTACTTCAAATTTTCATGTTTAATTCAGTGTGTTAGTTGCCATTTTTTATTAAATTTACCAGCAATTTCTAAAAGAAAATTATTAAATCCTACACCATTTTTTTTTTCAGCTACATATATTTAGCAAAATTCTTCTCTTCTCTTCTCTTCTCTTCTCTTCTCTTCTCTTCTCTTCTCTTCTCTTCTCTTCTCTTCGTGTGTAAATTTCATCCTTGAAAATCAATCCTCCATCTCTGTCTCCCTTGGCAACAGGTTATAATCCATGGTTACGAGAAGTGGTTGCTAGGTGCGTTGCCAAGATACAGACCCCTCTTCACATGTCAGCTCCGTGGGAGGTCAGTCGGTCCGGCGCGATCGACAGAAACCAGACGAGAGAGCGATTGAGAGAGATCAAATCTCACATGGAAAGGGAAGAAAGACTGATCTTTGATTTATCAGAAAATGAAATAAATGAACAGAAATGAGAGCAGGACGAGGCTGTGATTCACATCACACGAAGCTTTAATGCAGACGACACTCTCCGTCTCCTGATGATCTTTCCTGGGTTCAGATCTGGATTTGAAACGACTTTAATAAAGACAACCGAAGAGGGAGAACAGCCGGATTCTGCATCTCTAAACAACATCACAGTTTCCACACGACATTCATGATCAAATCCCACATTCACAAACTCTCAAAAACACATCAACACAAGCCATAAATACTGGTTTAGTTATATGCAACTGAAAAATTAAACTGCAAAAATACAGTTTGGCACATTTATTGGCCTGAAAACTGAAGTTACTCAAGACAGACAGAATATATATCAGTCAGTAAGATATTTTTTTAAAAGAAATTAATATTTTTATTCATCAAGAATGCATTAAATGATCAGTAAAGACATTTATGTTTCTATATCAAATAAATGCTGATGCTTTCTATTCATCAAAAAATCCTGAAAAATCACAATTTCCACAAAAATATCACTGTTTTCAACATTGATAATCAGAAATGTTTCTTGAGCAGCAAATCATCATATTAGAATGATTTCTGAAGGATCATGTGACACTGAAGACTGGAGTAATGATGCTGAAAATTCACCTTTGATCACATGATATAAATTATATTTTACAATATATTCACATAGAAAACAGCTGATTTACATTGAAATAATATTTTGTGATGTTTACTGTATTTTTAATCAAATAAATTCAGCTTTGATCACAGGAATAAATTACATTTTACTATATATTCACATACAAAACAGCTGTTTTACATTGAAATAATATTTCCAAATTTTTACTGTATTTTTATCAAATAAATTCAGCTGTGATCACAGAAATAAATTACATTTTACTATATATTCACATAGAAAACAGCTGATTTACATTGGAATAATATTTTGTGATTTTTACTGTATTTTTAATCAAATAAATTCAGCTCTGATCACAAGAATAAATTACAGCTTATTATATATTCACAATGGTTTTATCACGTCAACTCCTAAAAGTATTTTACATCATGTAAGAGATGAAACACTCGTGCAGTTCTCAGTGTCTCCTGTAGAGGTCAGTATGGGAGTATTACAGTATGGAAAAACCATAACATCTGAAGACATTTGATCCCAAAATGATCTCATTGAGAGGAATCATCTGAGCGTGTGTAACTTCATGTGTTGATGTGTTTTGGAGCGGAGGCTCAGATGAATGTGAAGCTCTCAGAAAAAACACCTTTTATGTCTTTTTTTCCCTCAAGCAAATTCAGCGTGTTGTTTACGAGTAAAAGATCTGATCACACTGAATGTATTATTTAGATTTTTGTCCATTTGTGGCAGGTTCACGCTTCGGCTCAAATGGAGACTCATGAATTAGGACTGAAAACAATGTTTCATTATAGCTGAACACTGTTCGTCATAAAGAGAATGTGAGGTGGAGGCTGTAAAACGAGCGCGAGAGACGGGAAATTGGATTTTGGAAACAGTTTGCAATGCATTTTGATGAATTTACATCTCTTCACATCAACCTGTCAAACAGCCCGAGGCAAGAGAGAGAGAGAGAGAGAGAGAGACTGAAAAAGACATGATGGGGTCAGAGATAGAGAGAGAGAAAAATGCTAATGTTCAGCAGTTAAACCGCCTCACGTCTTCATCCATGAAACACTTTACATCCATCATAAGAATCCACAAACATTAAAGGTTCAGGAGCTTGTTCATTTAACCTGGAGACCGGGGCTAGTTGTCACAAGATCTTTATCTCAGGTTTGGTGTCAGAAATACTTTTCTCTTGCAGTGCTTTTGTAGATTTGGTTCCAAACATCTAATTCAAAACTGTCGATAATATTTGTGATCTGAATCAATCTGAATGTCAGATTTATTAACTACATTATCTACAGGCCAAAACAGTATTTTTGTCACTTTTTGTTTCACAAATTGTTGTGCATTTGATCATTATTTTTTATTGTTTACATTCTGCTGAAAAGGCTGGTAGATGAATGGTTTCATTGTGACAACTTGCCCCATATAGTCTCTGTGCATAAAGGGTTAAAAGAAATGTGGCAGTAACTGGAAATGTTCAACAGCTTTTTTTGTGATCAAGACTTTAAGGTTTGTGTCTATAGAGAAACACTCCAAAATAGCATGAAAAAGAGAAAACTGCAGGACCAGCCAGCAGCGGCCAAAGTGACGTCTGACCTAGGAAAACTTTATTAAACATTTATTCAAATTATTAACGATATGTTAAAGATTTTGTAATCATATTACATAGTTGTGTTTGAGTCAATTGATAATAACGCAATGAAAGAGGCCAAATTATGCCACATCATTTTTGTCCAGGCTGTCTTACAAAGAAATTATGAACACATCCAAAAACAAAATATTAATAACTGATTATGTTGTAGTCAATGTATTGTTTTTCCTGTCAGCTTTTTGTTTTTCTATGCAGTTTTTATTTGAATAGTGAAATAAAACCTGTAGCTGTAGTTTGCCTTCATAATTTTGTCAGATAAACACTTTAACCAAGTTTATTGTTTTGTTCTTTCCTCATATTTAAAAATATAAAATATTTTCCTCATATTTTGATGGTTTAATTAAACTTGCAGGGTCATTAAAAGCAAATATCTCCTCCAGATGTCCGAAAGTTTTGACCACTACTGTATATATGTGTGTGTGTGTGTGTGTGTAAACAGTA
>CM077458.1:33723962-33981462 GCA_039654765.1 Mylopharyngodon piceus | reverse complement strand
TTTTAAGAAGATTATCACATTAAAATGGTCCCTAATTAATAGGGACCATTTTCCTAATTATTAGGGACCATGGGACCATGTTCCAATCAAGAAACAACAGCATATTGATTTGGAACATGTTTCATTTTTGGCCAACTTAAAAAGAAGAAGAAGAAGAAGAAGAAGAAGAAGATTATCGCATTAAAATGTGATTAAAATGAGATAATCACATTAAAATGGTCCCTAATTATCATTGTGTTCCAACCGAGAAACAACAGCAAATGAATTTGGAACATGTTTCATTTTGATAAAAAATTTTTATGGATTGGAAGCATAGGAATTTGGAACATGTAAGTTTGGAACATGTAATGTAAGTTCACTAGAGAAATGAACTCTAAAGAGCATTTCACAAAATATATGCATATATTAGGTTATATATTCATTATATTTACTTTACATGTTAGTAATGTCTTAATTATTTAATGTTTAAATAAATTTGTCATGAAAACAAGTTATGACAGTTATTGTGTAAATGATTATATTTCAAAAATGAATTGGAGTAGAATAACAATAAAAAAAAATAGTATTTTAATATTTACTATGTTTGAATGTTCTATTATATATGTGCGTATACACACACACACATATATATATGCACACAGACACTTTTCTTTTTTCTAATGCACATAAGGAACTGCATTAATATATGCATTTAATTCCTGTTGTAATATCAAGATTTTCTGACTTGTACAGGAAAACTTGTACATTTTATTTGAATTAATTCACTCCGCACCCTCCATTCCATTAATTATTCATTATTTGCCCTTTTTTAAACAATTTGCTACCAAACCTCTCATCCGATTTGCTATTCAGATGTGCTTAACACCATTATCTCAATTAATACAGCGACACATGCTAATGCTTCTGTTCCATATAAAAGAATAAAAGCCAGCCCAGACTTTATCAAGCAAAGTGAAGGAGAATGAAGAGGAGGCGAGCTGGTCTACAGGACTGTGCTTTATTTAGAGTCTAAGCAGAATATAACCGTCTAGAGCTACAGAGATCATGAGCAGGGAGGAAAACTGGGCCGAGCCCAGACTATCTTACAGCTCTGATTCACAAACAGAACAACATGAGCCAAAGGCTTGTGTCTCTTCAAGTAAACGTGTTTCTTTCAAAGATTCGAAAGACATTTCATTGCAACTCAAAAGAGATTGTGTGTAAATGAATCGACCGCGGAACCAATGCATCAAACAAAAAGATTAGAAAAGCATAAGAGAATTTCAGAAAAAAAGAGTTTAGGAAGCTGTGAATGTTGTGGTCTCTCTGCTGGAAAATAGAGGGGAAAACGCTTTGTGTCCGGCTCCTCATTTCAGTTTGGTCCAAACAGCTTTAGGCAGAATACAAGAGATGTGCAAGTAAATCCCACTTCATTCGTGCTTATTCATTCACATCTCAAAGGAATGGTTCACTCAAAAAAATGATGACACTCAAACCTTTATTACTGCCTTTCTTCTGTTCACAGAAGGTATGAAGATTCTTCAGAATGTTCCATTTGTGTTCCAATCAATGCATATCAGCACATGGATTTGGAACATGTTTCATTTGGAAGAACCCTTCCTTTAAGATGATTATCACATTTAAATGCCCCATTATTATTATTATTATTGTGTTCCAATCAAGAAATAACAATATATGGTTTCATTGTTTTTTGCGAACTGTTTCTTTAAGATGATTATCACATTATAATGGCCCCCATTATTATTGTGTTCCAATCAATGAATAACAGAATATGAATTTGGAACGTGTTTCATTTTTGGGCGAACTGTTCCTTTAAGATGATTCTTCTCATTATTATTCGTCGGGAGTGTTTTGAAGCCTCATTGGCTGTAAAGGCTCGGCAGATGAACGTAGGTTAATGATCATGAGCAGATGAACCAAAACACAAACAACCAGCACATTCAAAACCTCCTCACAGTTCATTTCTTCTGAAGAAACATAAAAATAAGACATGAACACAATAATGAGAATACAGTTTCAAGGCAAATATCTGGTATCAAATAGTTTTTCCAAAAGAAGAAAAAAAAAACATTTTTGGTTACAGAAACACGGTCAAATAAAACATTTGCAGTGGATGAATATTGAGCCTCAAACATCATTCTCTAATGTACAGTAAACATGACTCTTAATGTTGTAGCACTCCAGGGAGGAAGTGATGTCACTCCAATTAAAACTTGATGACACTGATGATTCAGTCATCCTCAACAAAATAAAATAAAATTAATTCAAGCAAAGAAAAACACAAGCATTTGCCATTGTTAATATAAAGTTCATTGTAATATTAGAGCCTCAACGACACAAGAAATATTTTTTTCTACAATACACCTCATAAATAATTTTGATAGCTTTCTTTTCTTAAACTCAGTGAAATATATTCATTGTCTTTATTTCCCCTTGTTCTAGTAGTAATGTAATAATTTTTAAAATTATATCAGCAAAAATGAAAGGCAGCACACAAATACTTTTATCCAAAAATAAAAAAATGTTCTGAATGATAAATAATAGTTTATGGTAATCGAGTACAAATAATGATACAAAATCAAAAAGGAAATGTGAGGTATACATTTCAGTAAAGTACTAGTATGGCGTAAAATACTTAATTTAAATAACATATAATGACTGTTTTCTATGGAAGCTTGTTTCCGCCACTAAATAAAAAAAAAAATAAAAAAGGTAATTGCAACTTTTTATCTCACAATTGATATTTTTTTTTAATCTTTTTTTATCAGAATTGCGAGATTTAAACTCGCAATTAGGTGTTATAAAGTCATAATTGCGAGATATAAAGTTTTTCTCGCAATTGTTTTGTTTTTATCATGCAATTCTGACTTTATATCTCACAATTCTGCTTTTTTTTCTTGCAATTGTGAGTTTATATCTTACAATTCTAACTTTTTTTTCAGAATTGCAAGATATAAACTCACAGTTGCATCTTATAAAGTCAACTGTGAGATATAAACTCGCACTTCTGAGAAAAAACGTCTTTTTCCCCACACAATTGGACATTATAACACAATTGCGAGTTTATATCACACAATTCTGACTTTATAACTCGCAATTCTGAGAAAAAAAGTCAGAATTGTGAGATAAAAAGTCGCAATTACCTTTTGTTTTTTTCATAGCGGAAAAAAGCTTCCATAGTTTTCACATCATGGTATGAGAATCTAATTTTTTGCATTGCAGTTATGAGAATTTGAGAAAGAAATGTATTTAACTGTTATGAAAATAATGCAAAAGATCTCATAAATTTTAGTTATTTCGGATTATTTTGCGGTGCAATATGACAGACATGAGCCACTGTATCGAAACACTAACAGCTCGTTCCCTGCACACTTGAACTCCTAGTGGACAAAACTCGCTGCTACAGGGCTGCTATTCATTCGCACATCCATAATCTCTGAATATGCTCATGTAAACGCCAACGTAACTCCTGAAAGGGTAGAAAAGCTTAAAAACTAACTCGTCTAGATTCGCTCAGTACTGAACCTGGAATAAATAGAGAAAAATCAGTCAAAATGACCAGGGAGCAAAGTCAAAAGTTACCTAAGCCTCAATGCCCCGCCCCAAAGACCCGCCCTAATCAAACAGCCCTGCCCCTTCACCATAACCCCGCCCCAATAAAACAGCCCCACCCCTTTACCATAACCCAACTCCGCCCCTTCACCATATCCCTACCCCAATCAAACAGCCCCGCCCCTTCACCATAACCCCGCCCCCCACCCTGTGCTACGATCTATTCAGATTATATTAACAACACGCTGGACGAAGCTAAGCTAAAGGAGCAAAGTCTCTAGTGTTTGCTAGCTATCTTGAGTTCAAAACATGACAGAATAAAAACAATTGCCTTTTTTGCTTTGCTTTGAATCGTAGCACTGTTATCAGACATGATTGCACATTTTCTGTGACTGGCTGCTTCAAAACAGGCTCTCTGATGCATTAAGCGTTGCATGATGATAGAATGACGGTGAGTGCATCTTTGCTGCGGTTTCATAGTTGCGTTGGACGACATGTCAGGTGCCCAAGAGGATCCACAAACCATGACATCATCGAGACTGATGCCCTGAGAGTTTATAAAGATCTGTGGCCTTTCAGGTTTTGCGTCTGCATGTATTTCCAACGCTCTCTAAAATCTCGTTTCTGCTTGCTATGAAGCAAATCTTGCTCCTTTCACAAAAACAAAAAAAACAAATGTAAAACTATTAAATGAGGAGCATTAATTTTTCCCCGTCTAAAAAGGTTCCTTTAATTATTTCTTGACTTTTAGTCAATTACATTTGACTTCCTTCTCTTGACAATCAGCTATTTTCGGGGACAGTCGAGCCCTGCGGGCATCCGCTGGAAATGGGCTCTTCGCGCCGGAGCGATCTGCACTCCCGCGGCCCCTTAACGAACCCCGAACGGCCTCTTAACGAATGCCGGAGCATCGAGACGAGCTTGAATGCAAATGCACAGATCAGGCGTACACATGACAGAAATACGATTGAACAAAGGCTACACACACACTCGATACAGATGAACTGGACCTTATAGATTTGGTGTTCTTCACTTTTAACTGCGTTGGCACTGAGACAGAGAAAAGAAATCCTCCTGATTCTGAGGGCGTTCACTCACTAGAGCACTTTCACAAACCCTTCACCTTCCATTGAACTCAATGGATCGGCAGCGTTCTTGAACTCTAACTGAAACTCCTCGGTGAACTGAAACAAGAGGAACAGTGTGTGAAGACGACACTTGATTTAACACTGATAAATATAGCATGTTCTTCTGCTCTACAGATATATGGCACTTTAACCT
This sequence comes from Mylopharyngodon piceus, assembly GCA_039654765.1. Taxonomy (NCBI): domain Eukaryota; kingdom Metazoa; phylum Chordata; class Actinopteri; order Cypriniformes; family Xenocyprididae; genus Mylopharyngodon; species Mylopharyngodon piceus. The sequence continues at coordinate 33,976,629 of CM077458.1, read as the reverse complement.
GGACGCCTGACAGAGGTTCTGGCCTCGTTTCTTACAGACCAAACCTCACTAAAACAGCATCCTTGTTCTAGGAGACATGAGCAGTGTGAAACTAGACCGTACAATGGATGATATGTACTGCAAATCTGCAAAATACTGTGCTTTAGCAAACTATTTCAGTGCTTGAGAATAATCTGTGCTTTGCTGATCACAGGGTCAGTGAACACAAGTAGGTGTTTTATCAAAATAAAAATGGTGCATTTACTGTATTCTTACTCTGTATTTTTTGTATTCTAGTACAAATATCTAAACATTCTTAAATCAAGATACATTTACTGGAGAAGCAAAATGACTGAAGATATTACGTTTCTGCTTAAAACAAGTACAAATATCTGCTAATCCGGTCAGAAAAATAACTTTAATTCAAAGGGAAAACAAGATTATTTTTCTGACCCCACTGACACACATTTTCTCTTGTTTTAAGCAAAAACCTATGGAGCTCAAATATATACCGTGGCCACAAATTAATAATTCATTCCCTCGATTTAGTAAATCGTGGCCACTTTGTACTAATTTGTTCCCTTCTTTTGATTTAACTAAAACAAGGGATCAAATTATTATATGTGCGCACGATTTAGTAAAACGAGGGAATTATTATATCTGCGCACGATTTAGTAAAACGAGGGAATTATTATATCTGTGCACGATTTAGTAAAACGAGGGAATTATTATATCTGCGCACGATTTAGTAAAACGAGGAAATTATTATATCTGTGCACGATTCAGTAAAATGAGGGAATTATTATATCTGCGCACAATTTAGTAAAACGAGGGAATTATTATATCTGCGCACGATTTAGTAAAACGAGGGAATTATTATATCTGCGCACGATTTAGTAAAACGAGGGAACGAATTATATTGTTGCCAAAATTTAGTAAAACGAGGGAACAAATGATTATATCGTGTGCAAAATTTAGTAAAACGAGGGAACAAATTATTATATCATGTGCAAAATTTAGTAAAACGAGGGAACGAATTATTACATCGTTGCCAAAATGTAGTAAAACGAGGAAACAAATTTTAATATTGTGTGCAAAATTTAGTAAAACGAGGGAACGAATTATTATATTGTGCGAACGATTTAGTAAAACGGGGGAACGAATTATATCATGTGCAAAATTTAGTAAAACGAAGGAACGAATTATTATATAGTGCGAACGATTTAGTAAAACGAGGGAACAATTATATCGTTGCCAAAATTTTGTAAAACAAGGAAACGAATAATTATATCATTGCCAAAATTTAGTAAAACGAGGAAACGAATTATTATATCATTGCCAAAATTTAGTAAAACGAGGGAACGAATAATATTGTGTGCACGATTTATTAAAATGAGGGAAAGAATTATTATATTGTGCACAAAATTTAGTAAAACATGGGAACAAATTTTATTGTGCGAACGATTTAGTAAAATGAGGGAATAAATTATATTGTTGCCAAAATTTTGTAAAACAAGGAAACAAATTATTATATCGTGCGCATGATTTAGTAAAACAAGGGAACAAATTATATCATACGCAAAATGTAGTAAATGAGGGAAAGAATTTTTTTATCGTGCGCACGATTTTGTAAAACGAGGAAACGAATTATTATATCTTGCGCAAAATGTAGTAAATGAGGGAAATAATTATTTTATTGTGCGCACGATTTTGCAAAACGAGAGAACAAATTATTATATCTTGTGCAAAATTTAGTAAAACGAGGGAGTGAATTAGTAAACGTGCTGACATATTAGTAAGTCGGATGATTTGTTCATTCGTGGCCACAATATACATATTTCTTCACGCATGTCATGTGCGGGGCTCTTTAAAAACTCACTTAATTTTTGATCATTTTTCAGAAAACAAGACTTAATCTTCAGTCATTTTGCTTCTCAAGTAAATGTATCTTGATTTAAGAATATTTAGATACTTATACTGGAAAGCAAGACACAAATACTGAAGAAGAATTTTTTTTTTTTGCATTGTGGATGCAAAAGTGAAATGAACATTTGTGAAATTTCATTTGGCACTTCTTAAACCTCTTACAAACTAATCTAAAGCTTTCGCTTCAGTTTCATGAAGGTCATGATAAATCCAGAACAAGTATCTGGAATGGGAATTTGTGGCGTATATATTCATACAAAATGATAATGCAGACACTCCCTCGCATGAAACACATTGGCAGGTTTTTAACTATAACTAGTGCAAACTGTTATGATTAAGAAATGTTTTCCAGCAAGTGGCTTTATCAGCACAGGATGGAGTGAATAAAACTATACTGGCTACAAAGATCGGTGAGACAAAAAACAATCGGAATCATGAATAATGCAACACAATTATTCTAGGGAGACCAAAGCTATTTTCACAAAAACGTTTTCAGTTTCATGATGACGCACACATGGGCAGGCCGTTACCTCATCAATATCTGTACATCGTTCACAGCAAGACTAATATCACCGTTCAAGGGCAGGCAGCATGGCAGAATTGCATGGTTTTGGTCCTTTGGGATCCTGGAGGGAGCGTCTTTTTTAAAGGATAAAAGCAACGTCTCATATGCTGGCATGAAGGTTAAGAGGTCAGGTTTGGTCATTGACACCCAGATTTCTCTCCTCAATCTTAGTCGTACGCAGTCGATGACTAGATAAAGACCTGCCCATTGAGAAATGTTAACTTTGAGATGGAAGAATGAGGATAAAGTTTATTTCTTAATATCTACACACGGAAGAGGAACAAAGATGCCAATGAATCTCTGGTGGCCAAATCTTGAGGTGAATAACTGTTGTTTTTAAGGCCTGATCATGCAAACTGCACAAAAACATCACACTTAATTCAAAGGGAAAACAAGGTTATTTTTCTGACCTCACTCAATTTTTTATGATGTTAAAGTGCCCCTATTATGCCATTTTAAAAGTACCTAATTTTGTTTTCGAGTCTCCTACAATAGGTTCACATTCATCCAAGGTCAAAAAACACTTTAATTTTCTCATAATATCAACTGCAGCATCAACTCATTTCAAAGAGTCTAAAAAACAGTTCTCTGATTGGTCAGATGGCCCTGCTGTGACTGGTCGGAAAGCAAACGCTCATTAGCATATCTGAATCTCAGCTCTTGATTCACAGTGATACGAACAGTAATGATAGTGTCAGTTTTACCGTATCAATTTCATCAAAGTGGATTTGCTTCGGCAGCAGAAAACAGCGTCTTCTGGACATGAACAACACGAACCAAACTCTTCCAGTCTCAGATACAACTACAGTGATTGAGGGCGGGGCAAAGAGACGCTGTTCAGCCAATGAAGATCACAGGCGGGAATTATGCAAATTTGTAAAAATGTTGGAATTACTGACGACTCGTTTCGACAGTTCAGAATCACTTCTTTCTTTTAGGGGACAATAACTTTATTTGTTGTGCACTTTGATCTTTGAAACTTTGCAAACAGGACCTAAAACTAACTTTTTGCCACACTTGCCAAGAATTTATTTTAAAAAATTTAATTTAAGAAAATTTACTGACCATAAATATTTTTTACTGGCCATGTTTTTGCAAAAACAGGCAGTTATGATATCAAAACTTTAGATACCGGACACAATTTTCAGGTACAGAAATTTAATAAAGCAATCAAATGTAAAATAACACTGCATAGTCTTCACTGTATAAATTAAACATAAATTAAACCATATTAAAGTTATTAAACAAGTTTTTAATGTTGTTTGATTAACATTAAAAACAGACAACAGCAGGAATATTAGGCTGCTGTCACTTTAAGAGTGAATGCACTGATCCAATATACTGTTACACACTGTTTAGGTTCACTTAAAACATAATGACTATGTTTGCTAGGATACTCGCCAAGACAAGCATGTTTTGGACATAATTTTTGTGTGAATTTGTCCGTTCAAGCGCAAGAAGATGAGAAAGAGAGCTCAATTTAGTATTCGTGCGTGCTTCAGATGTACGCAAACACAAAACATTCACGAGTAATGAGTTTCCTTTCATGTCTTTTGCGCTTTAATATTTAAATTGGCAAGGCTTAAACTTTTAAAAAAGCATAATAGGGGCACTTTAAGCATAAACTCACTTAATTTTGATAAATTTTTCAGTAAACAAGACTTAATATCTTCAGTCATTTTGCTTCTCAGTTAAATATATCTTGAATTAAGCATGTTTAGATATTTGTACTAAGCAAGAACATCATTTTTTTTGCAGAGTGTGAATGATATGATCAGTTCAGATGAATCACTGATGAAATGAAGGTAGGTCAGAGAGCTCACGGAGGCATTTACACTGGATTACAGCACAGATGAACATCTTTAACTGCTAATGATGATCGATGTGCAGTGAGATCATGTGCGTTTAGTGCTTTGAGAAGTTTGAGACAGGCAATGGCTTCAACAGACCAATAAACATCTCATTAAGTGAAGGGGTATCAAAAATGTCACCGTTTCCTTTCGCGTAGCTTCGGTTCATTTGGCAGTTTCAGTAGCTATCGACTCTCCTCGTCTTCCTCCGTTTAGTGTCATTAAAGTCCAAGCATCTGAATCTGTCTTTCTATCAGAGTACAAAAAGCATGGAAAGGAAAACACGCGTCACGTCCGATCATCTGACTGTGGATTGTCGCTTGAACACAAAGGCTTCTGGGATCCTGGACCCTGTCAGACAGACTACGACACATTTCCTCGTCCGTTCTTGTCGTTCGTTTTCTTCCAAATGGCGGAATGGAGAAAGAGCACAACATGATGAACGATATTATCCAGCGGGCGAGGAAAGAGACGCTTCACCTCTTTTGTTTTCGTTTGTACATTTTCCTTCCCTTCTTTACAAGTTCAAGTATTATCTTCTCTAATAAAAATAAATAGAAAACATGAAAAATGAGCAAATCTACTCCTATATTCTACTTTTCTAATCTACGTCTTGGTGCAAGAAACAGCTACCAGAGCAAACCGGAGTCACATGACCGTCTTTTTCTCCTTGTGTTTTTACAGACCTACAGATTTACTTTCTTCTACTGTTAACATTAGTAATCATTATACTCGCAGCTACAAGGTAAGAGTTTTTTTGATTTTTAAATATATATATTTATATATTTATATACTTTTAAAAAGCGTGTAGTCCTTTGGTCCCTATTTTCTAAGGAATGACGCATGTAGATATTCCTGGATTCTCTTCCAGAGCGCAGATCACGCGAAACCAGTGTAGGCACGAAAACCAAAATGGCAGCAGGCTGGTGTGTGTGTGTGTGTGTGTGTGTAGAGAGATCAATACATTTACATGAGGATTTCAAAATAGTTTTGTATATCTGCATGTGTGCATGTAAAGGCGAGAATATTCCGAACATCTCAGCAGATGTGCATTTGTGTGTGCATTTGTATATATCCGTTTGTTTATGCATGCTTTGAGCATAACGTGTTCATAAAGGTTTTTTTTTTCTCAATCTTGTCTAAAAAAAAAAAAAGACAGCAGCAAAAAAGTTGGTCTTTGCAAAATGCAAAAAAGCATCCTGCAAATGCTGAAGCAAAAAAAGACGGAAAAAAAGAACAAAGTTGGCAGAAAAAATCCTTTGTGTTCCAGTTTTTCCAGCTCTCAGTGATTTTCCCACAAAATCCAGGGACCGCTCGCCTCCTGTGATATGTAGCAGAGCAAAAGTCTTTTGACTTGTGGAAATAAGGTGTTGTAGTCCTTCATCCTGACAGAGAGAAAGAGAGAGAGAAGAAGAGAAGCAGACGGTGAATTGAAGACGGTTCTAGCAACTCTAAACACAGACAAACTACTGAAGATCCTGAATCCTTCCCTTCATCATTTACACAACAGACGTGTGTAGATACTGTCCTTAGAAAACCTTGCCAACTCAATCTCATGAATGCAACTCATATTCCACCCCAAAATCAAGAAATTATATAACGCATGTAGAAAATGAAGCTTATTTTATGATCATTCAGAATTTTTGCATCATGTGAAATTATTTTCATTTTTCATGACAGTTAAACATTTCTCCCATAAACTTTCATTGTCATAATTATTATAATCATATTATACGGATGTTTTACTTTTGAGCTTGCTTGTAATTCTCTGAATTTTTAATGCATTTCTATAAATATTTAATTCAAGAAAATCAGCATACAAGCAGTACAATACTACCATGTATAAAAACTTTACACATTTTCATAAATACCATACAATTTTTAAATATTTTACCTTTTTGTTTTGCATCACAGTAATAATGAAAATTTAGAAGGAAATGTTCTTAATTGTCATGAAAATAATGAAGAATAATGCAGAGAATATACAGTATAAAGCCCTTCACAAAGTTTGGTTTGCAGCGATCGACCTGAAGGATGCGTACTTTCTTGTCTCGATTCTCCCCCGACAGAGACCATTCATGTGCTTTGCTGCGTTTGAGGGACGGGCATACCAGTACAAAGTCCTCCCTTTCGGGCTGTCCCTGTCGCCTCACGTCTTCATGAAGGTCGCAGAGGCTACCCTTGTTCCCATGAGAGAACACGGCATTCGCATTCTCAATTACCTCGACGACTGGTCATTCTGGCTCAGTCGCAAGAGCAGTTGTGCGAACACAGGGACCTGGTGCTCAGACACCTGGGGCTGGGGCTTCGGGTCAACTGGGAAAAGAGCAAACTCTCCCCCGTGCAGGGGGAGTTGGACTACCTAACAGCACGCCTCACAGAGGAACGTGTTAGCTCGGTGCTGAACTGCTTGAATTAATTCAAGGGCAGGACAACGGCCCCATTGAAACTATTTCAGAAGCTCTTGGGGCACATGGCATCTGCAGCCACAGTAACGCAGCTCGAGAGTGGAAACTCCATACCCAGGTGGTCCAGCTGATTTGGAGACACTCCAGACTCGTCCCAATGCCAGTCGTTTTACTCCTTGACCGGGGGGACCCTCGGCATGGATGCACTGTCACACAGCTGGCCCCGGGGCCTACACAAATATGCGTTTCCTCCAGTGAGCCTACTTGCACAGACACTGTGCAAATTCAGGGAGGACGAGGAGCAGGTCTTGCTAGTTGTGCCTTACTGGGCCAACCGGACCTGGTTCCCAGAACTGATGCTCCTCGTGACAGCCCCTCCTTGGCGCATTCCTCTGAGGAAGGACCTGCTTTCTCAGAGACGTGGCTCCCTATGGCACCCGCGTCCAGACCTCTGGAAACTCCATGTCTGGTCCCTGGAGGTGCTATTTGACCTACCCCAAGCGGTGGTAGACACCATCACTTTCACTAGAACCCCCTCTATGAGGCACCTCTATGCGTTGAAATGGAACCTATTCTTTGAATGGTGCTCTTCCCACAGAGTCATGCTTTCCTTCCCGCAAGAGGGGTTGGAGCGAAGGCTGTCTCCCTCCACCCTAAAAGTGTATGTTGCCTCAATAAGCGCACATCACGATGCAGTTTAAGGTGAGTCTATAGGAAAGCACAACCTGATTATCAGGTTCCTCAGAGGTGCAAGAAGGTTGAATCCTCCTCGTCCTACCTCAATACCCTCTTGGGACTTGTCTCTGGTGCTCACGGCACTTCAGAGACCACCCTTTGAACCTTTGCAGTCAGTGAAGTTAAAAATCCTGTCAATGAAGATAGTACTCCTGACTGCATTGGCTTCCATCAAAAGGGTAGGGGACCTGCAAGCATGATGAAGCATGCCTGGAATTGCCTGGATATGTGCCCAAGGTTCCCACCACTCCTTTCAGGGACCAGGTGGTGAACCTGCAAGCGCTGCCCTTGGAGGAGGCAGACCCAGCCCTCGCTTTGCTCTGTCCCGTCCGCGCTTTGCGCAGAGCTTCAGGATTTTAGAGCAGCTCTTTGTCTATAATGGAGGCCAGCAGAAGGGAAAGGCTGTCTCCAAGCAGAGATTGTCTCTAGATGGGACGTGGAGGTCCTAGGTGACAGTGCTCCTGACTGCGCTGGCTTCTATCAAGAGGGTAGGGGACCTGCAAGCATTTTCGGTTAATGAATTGTGCTTAGAATTCAGGCCGGCCAACTCTCACATTGTCTTGAGATCCTGGCCCAGATATGTGCCCAAGGTTCCCACCACTCTTTTCAGGGACCAGGTGGTGAACCTGCAAGTGCTGCCCCTGGAGGAGGCAGACCCAGCCCTTGCTTTGCTCTGTCCCGTGCCCTGCCCCCTCGGGTTGAGAGCTCACTCTACCAGGAGTGTTGCCTCCCCCTGGGCTCTGGCGCACGGTGCCTCGCTGACAGATATATGTAGATTTGTGGGCTGGGCAACACCCAACATGTTTGCTAGGTTTTATAGCCTTCGTGTAGAGCCAGTGTGCTCCCGTGTGCTCACCCCGAGTGGCCAGTGAACACCCGCTTGGTGTCTCGCTTGCTGCGCCATTCCCCTCTACGGACCGGATACATGCACTTATTTCTGCTCCTCAGTTGAGTTCCCCAGACGGTGAACCCTGTTGAGTTCCTCCATCACCCTCGGCAGTCAGACATAGCAGTGCGTCCGACGCCAGGCCTAACACTCATTGGTTGACCCCTGCGCTAGGCTAGGTGATCCCCACGGTGATCCCATATGTGTATTCTTCCATGGTATGGCTTCCCTGTCAGTGAGTCCGTGTCTTTCCCTTGGCAGAGTCCGCTCTGCCGTCCCTACCGGTGTTGACTCCCTCCTAACTAGGTCGGAGCCACCTCAGAGACATTCCATATGTTGCACTGCCCTAAATGCCCAGTCCATATGTGTGATCTCCACATGATACCTCCCTGCGGGCAGGATGTGGATTTCGCAGCGTTCCTTTCTGCTTGAAAGGGCAGTGTTATCCAATAATGTTACTGAATGGGTCAAGCGGAATAGGCCCTGTCCTATCTTCCACCCCAACAGGTGCGGGGGAATCAGGTGGCTTAAAAGGGGCGCTGGAAGGGGCAGCAATAGTGGTGCTTTGGTTGGGATCCCAATTCCTCAGTTCAGTTCTGACATAACATCAAACATGACTGACTGTAAGGGAACATCTCAGTTACGTATGTAACCCTCGTTCGCTGAAGGAAAGAACGGAGACGTTACATCCCGTCACCACAATTACTGTACCACTGCCGGCTCTTTAACAAAAACTGCGTGTATGTGCATTGCAGCCGCTTCCGCCTTTATACCCGCGCTGTGGGGCGGAGCGCGAGATGCAAATCTTGCACGACAATGTGCATTGGCTCATTTATTTTACACTCGAAGGTGATAGGGCTCTATATATTTATCTATTGATATATATATATATATATATTTTGATTTTGTGGTGAGATATATCTTAGCCATGTTCTTGACAGGTTTCATATTATATTTTCATGTTTATACAGGTACAAGGCCTAGATGAAAGTGAACCAGCTGGTAAGTTCTTGTAAATGAGTTTTCTAGGACAGCATCTCATTTAAAATACTGTGACCCTCCTGTGTGAACAAACAAGACCATGAACAACCACTGGAGTACTGTACTTACTGTTTACTAACAAACGGTTTGATCTGAACATCAAAACTTACACAATGGAAATATGGAAATATGCAAAAAGTAACCAGCAACTACAAGACAGAAGCAATAGAAGCAATGACAGTTTCTGAGTTTCCACTGAGGAAAAGCTTCCATCGACGGGTCATTTTTTCTGTCCACACTGAGAGCGAAAACACAACCGCAGCCAATTCAAACATATCTGATGTTTAATATAAAGTGTTTATTATGTGCTCAATCTGTTAGCACTGGCACTGTTGCCAACGAACATGATAAAATCCTAGTTCAAATTTTCAGCAGAGAAAAATAAACTCTTGTGTCATGTGTTTTATAAACTGCTATACTAGATGTAAAGGACAGTGTGTATCAGGATCTGATTTAAGCACATCTAACTAAAAGCTCACAGATATTAAATCATCCACAGCAAACACTGAAATATACAGTCCAAACCAGCAGCAATAACACCTAAAGATAAAGTATATACATGCATTATCACAGAAATATAATGCACCTTATTAAAAAATGTTGACTCGGTAAACATCACTAATAATCAGGGTTGAAACTACAAGCGAAACTATTTCAGATCTCCTAATGAAAACAACATATAGCAAAAGTGAAAGGTCTCGATTCATAAACACTGAAAGAATCTTCACCATTACATTAGAGATGGCAATTAAATGAAAAGAAATGTGTTTACGTACACAAAGCAAAGCCTTTGAAACCTCCAAAACACAAAATACACACCAGAACAAACAGAGCTTGAATAAGGAAAGGAAGAGAGAGAGAAATATAAACCACAGAGAGCAAAATATCCACCACATTCAACGAGGAAGAGCACAACAACTCACGGTACAACAGCAATAAAGGAGCAAAGTTCACAACCCATCAAAGTCAACCAATCAGCACTTGAGTTACGACGAGCGGCTCCAGCTATCAGAAGAGACCAGTTACACTCCACCACTGGAAACAGCAGAAGTATAGAGAGAGATACAGAGTTAATGCCACGTCATGCCACTGTCACAGCCGGTCACATGACGTCACCCACACCAACGTGACATCACTGGGAGGAACTTACAGCGCTGGACACGCGTCCTCTGATGGAAGACATGTGGCTACATAAGAGAGCGGCCCGTCCTGAGCTACCTGAGCCCTGCCGGGGTTCGTGCAATGAGAGAACAAAAACACAAGAATCCATGGCATTCGTCTCGTCAGCTTCATATTTGGATGGCTTTAGGAATTCATATTTAGCGGATAAATCATGACAGATATTTACAAGACAAAACATGTCAGTACTGTAAGACAAACACACAACGGGAATGATACAAACAGGTGAACAGCCTGCGGTGAACGAGTTCTTGTACGTTATTTATCGGTCACATTCACCCTCATGTCGTTCCAAACCCGTAAGACTTTATTTCTTCAATGGAACACAAAAAGAGACATTTTGAGTTTGTGTAAGAACACGCACAAATGAGATGCAATGGAGGGGAAAATAAAATGACAAAGACTGGGGAAAAAAAAAAAAAAAAGAAAATGGAGGGGAAAATTTGGATCCATTTGGGAAAACCTGATAAAATGGCATGATAAAAAAATTAAATAAGTAAATAAATTAATTAATTAAAATAAAATGGAGGGAAAACCTGATATTATTGCATGACAAAGACTAGACGTTATAAAAAAAAAATAAAATAAAAAATAAAATAAAATAAAAAAATAAAATATTGGAAAATTAAATATTGAATAAATAAAATAAAATAAAATAAAATAATGGAAGAATAAAATAAAATAATGGAAGAATAACATAAAATAAAATAAAATAACAGAATGGAGGGAAAATTTGGCTCCTTTTTGGGGAAACTTGATATTATTGCACGACAAAGACTGGATAAATAAAATAAAATAAAATAAAATAAAATAAAATAAAATAAAATAAAATGAGGGGAAAATTTGGCTCCATTTGTCACACAGAGACTTTAGCGCTGCAAAAATTTATGTTTTTCCTCGACATTTTTGATTATTTTCTAGTAAAAATTTCAAAATTAAAAACGAATCAAGATACTAGAGTTGCAAAATGACATATGAAAGTAAGTTTTGTTTTCTGGGAAATTGATCAAAATTAAGTGAGTTTAATATTAAAATGAGGAAAAGTGCCTGCCAATTGGATCAGAAAAATAAACATTTCAAACAAAAAACAATTTTTCTGACCTCATTGGGGGATATTTGTTCTTGTTTTAAGCATTAAGTCACTTAGTTTTGATAAATAAGTCATTTTGCTTCTTCAGTAAATGCATCTTGATTTAAGAATGTTTAGATATTTGTGCTGGAAAACAAGACAAAAATACTGAGGAAGAACATCATTTTTAGCAGTGAGAAGACTTTGAATATACCATATGAACTTCTTTTATGATGCTTATTTAATAAACCGTCATTGTGCACAAAAGATCAGCGTGAATATTGCTCAAATCATACGGGTCTGTGACGACATGATGGGAGAATTTTTAGTTGAACTCTCTTCTGCTAAATTTATGTTTAGTTTCTCAGATCTCAGCTACTTTTTAGTTACTGTACTTTAACACACCTTTCAGTAATTCATCATAAATTCATGAAAATGATTACTTTTAATAGCTTTTTAAAACACAATTAACTCTGAGGCCTGTCGACTCCTGACAGAAAGCCATTTTACAGGGATTCTGCCTGAAGGTTTGCGCAGCACTTCATATATAAGAGCAGAAATACAGAACTGAAGTCTGAACGGAGCACGTGATCAATGTGTGACAGAAGGAAGCCTGTGGAGAAACTCTCTCTGACCTGTGATGATCGTCGCAGCGGTCAGGTGAGGGTCAATACGGGCGGTTGGCGTCCTTCGGCCGCTTCAGCTGAACTTTGAGCCTCTTCATGCCGATCTGAAAACCGTTCATGGCCTGAATGGCCGCCTGAGCGCTGGACGGGTTATCAAAGCTGACGAAACCTGAGAGACAAACACACAATCAACAAGTGAAAATGTGTGTGGTGTTTGTCTGTGCAAAACTGTCCGAAGAATAATGAAGAACAATGCCATGAATTATTCCTCAACTTCTTTTAATCCTGACTAATCTCTTTTGAATAAAATATATCTTACTCTTTGTATTAGAGCTATTGTGCATAAGTAAGCGGATTGTATTATAAATTGTCTTCCATATTTATATGTTGCACTGTGTTTTCTGTAATACTTTAGCTGATCTATATTTGTGTTAATCTCCTGCAGCATCTTCTCACAAGATCTGTCTAGTTGTGATGCAGTGTCTGACTTGTGCTATTTTGTTAGGTATTAAGAATTATTATTATATTATTATTATTTTTTTATCAGCTGAACTCCTTGGAGCTAAAATATTTTAAATTTTAAGTTAATATTTCAATAATTTAACAACACGTTCACATTCTCACAGTTCTCTGATGTCGGTTAATGGTCACATGACATGCAGGTAAACAAGAAAAGTTTTGATTTCCTTGTATTTTAAAATTATTTATCTTACATGTATATGATTTAATTACAAATAATTACAAAATAAATAAATTAAAATAAAATGAAAAAATTAAATATTGAAAAACAAAACAAAAAAATAATGAAAAAATAAAAGAAATTAATGAAATAAAATAATAAAAAATAAAATAATATAATGAAAAAATTAAATACTAAAAAATAAAATAAAAAACAATGAAAAATAAAAAAGTAATGAAAAAAATAATGAAAAAATAAAATAAATTAATGAAATAAAATAAAACAAATAAAATAATGAAAAAATAAAATAAAATAAAATAAGGGGGAAATTTGGCTCCATTTATCACACAGACACTTTAGTGCTGAAAAAAGTCATATTCTTCCTCAACACTTTTGATTATGAATCCAATACAAATATCTAAAATAAAAAAAAATTAAAAATTAAAAATCAAATAATATAATGAAAAAATAAAATAATGAAAAACAAAATAAAATAATGAAAAAATAATAAAATAAAATTAAATAAAATTTTAAAAAATTCTGCACTGTCGGTGTTCTGTAAAAGTTTTTTCTGGAAAAAGAAAATGTTCTGGAAAAACTGACTCCTGTGAGTTTGAGGATCATCCTCACTCACTTACATCACTGACGTTGGCGAGATTAATATTCTTACTCTGCGATTTAAACCATGCATCTACATTGCAGTTCCTATGAGCATCTTTTATTATGTGCCAAAGTCAGTCCCGTTTGATGAGTTACATGCAGAAGTTTAATACTTAGAGGCTTGTTTAAATCACTGACTCACAGTGTGAGCGACAGCCATAGAGATGCTTGACTTATCAAACATCTCTAATTACAACAAACCTACTGAGTCAGGTGACGATCTTTGTGTGTCTAAGAGCACTAGTGTACACGGCTGAAGAGTTGAAATCCTCTTCTTATCACACCTCACGTCACTGACCGACTGACGGCAGAAATTTCCACCTGCCGGCCGATTTCATCGACATGCTGCGGCTCCGATTGAATTTGCGCAGACAGACCCTGCTTTTGTCAGACACAGACGAGATAAGACAGCGGCCCTTTAAACACACGGAGAGAGAGAGACGAGCTGTCAGACAGCACCATTCGTCATAAATCAGCTTGTATCTGTCACGCTCTCTCTCTCTCAGTGGAGAACAGCTGAAAACAAGAGGAGACGAGTGAATGGATGGACATTACAGCTCCAACTGCACTTCTGTGTCTTAAAGTCTCATAATGCTTTCAGATCATATCTGCATCGGTCAGTGTGATTCTAAAACATGACAAAATAAACAGATACACATTTACAGTCTTCCTCTTCTGATGACAGTATTTGTTATTGTAAAAATCTACACTACCATTCAAATGAAGTCTCTTCTGCTCACCAAGGCTGCGTTTATTTGATCAAAAATACAGTAAAAATTGTGATATATTTTTACAATTTAAAATAGCTGTTTTCAATGTGAATATATAGTAAAATGTAATTTATTCCTGTGATCAAAGCTGAATTTTCAGCATCATTACTCCAGTCTTCAGTGTCACATGATCCTTCAGAAATCATTCTAATATGCTGATTTGCTGCTCAAGAAACATTTATGATTATTATCAGTGTTGAAAACAGCGCATATTTGTGTGGAAACCATGATTTTTTAGGATTCTTTGATGAATAGAAAGTTAAAAAAAATTTAGTATATAGTATATTTTGCCACACCCCTTTTCTAAATGACCCTGTTATAACGACCCAAAGGGCAAAGTTAAACTTTTTTTTGATAATTATTGATCTAGAGAGACCAGAGAATTGTACTGCACTGGCTTGGTTCCGATCGGGCGAAAAACTTAGGACTAGTTCGCAAAAGTGGGTTTTTTTACATAATTGTGAATATTTAATGAACGATTTGATTGACAGCAGTGGTTCTTGAGGTAAAGTTGTTCAGCATGAGGAGATCTAATAAATGGTATGAATATTGTGTGGATGTGTGCGACACCACATGATTACAGAGCCGTAAAACTCGTTAGCGCCATCTAGAGGCCAATTTCTTTCAAAATTCTTACGGAAATCTAGGGCTATGAGTCGAACATACCCACCGAGTTTAATTCCGATCGGCCTCCGTAAACCTTGTTTAATAGGTGCTCAAACTTCATTAGCCAATGGTGGCCATGTTTTTTGAGATACGTCAATGTCCTCACAGACTATCATGGCACCTTGGACCAAGACGCTACATGCCGAATCTTAAGTCGATCGGACTAACGGTTGCATAGTTACAGCTGTTTTCATGTTTTTTTTCATGTTATAGCGCCACCTAGTGTCCAATTGCCGTGATTTCTTTACTGTGACCACAGATTGAGCCCATACACATGTGTACCAAATTTGGTGAAAGTATCTCATTCAGTTCAAGAGTTATAGCCATTTTAGTAAAAGTGGCTCCGCCCACTTTGAACGTTTTGGTGCCCTTTAGCGACCGTGAATGAAAATTTCAACTTTTTTTGATAACTTTTGATATTCAGAGTCCAAAGAACATTTCTGCACTGGTTTGGTTCCGATCGGGGCGAAAAACCTAGGACTAGTTCGCAAAAGTAGGTTTTGGACAAAATTCAAAATGGCGGAAAATTTTTCCAGGCGCAAATGAAATCGGAGATATACGTTTTGTCCGTCTTGAGCCAAGGATTACAATGATATAAGGCAATGAGTCTACGACAAACGGTCTAGGAGTTATGAGCAGTTTCACATTTTTGATCGCTGTAGTGCCACCTATTGGCTAGTTATAGCCATTTTAGTAAAAGTGACTCCGCCCACTTCAAACATTTTGGCGCTCCTTAGCGACCGTGAATCAAAATTTCAACTTTTTTGGATAACTTTTGATATTCAGAGTCCAAAGTTCATGTCTACACTGGTTTGGTTCCGACCGGGGCGAATAACCTAGGACTAGTTCGCAAAAGTAGGTTTTGAACAAAATTCAAAATGGCGGAAAATTTTTCCAGGCGCAAATGGAATCAGAGAAATGGAATCGTTTTGTTTGTCTTGAGCCAACGATATAAGGCACTTGAGACTATGACAAACGGTCTAGGAGTTATGAGCAGTTTCGTGGTTTTGATCGCTGTAGTGCCACCTATTGGCTAGTTATAGCCATTTTAGTAAAAGTGACTCCGCCCACTTCGAACATTTTGGCGCTCCTTAGCGACCGTGAATCTCAATTTCAACTTTTTTTGGATAACTTTTGATATTCAGAGTCCAAAGTTCATGTCTACACTGGTTTGGTTCCGACCGGGGCGAATAACCTAGGACTAGTTTGCAAAAGTAGGTTTTGGACAAAATTCAAAATGGCGGAAATTTTTTCCAGGCGCAAATGAAATCGGAGATATACGTTTTGTCCGTCTTGAGCCAAGGATTCCAATGATACAAGGCATTGAGTCTACGACAAACGGTTTAGGAGTTATGAGCAGTTTCACGTTTTTGATCGCTGTAGCGCCACCTATTGGCTAATTGGGGTCATACCGTGTCAGTCTCTCCCCAAATTGAGATCATCTGGCCAAGTTTCAAGTCTCTAGGCATTACGGTTTGGTCTTCAAGAGTCACAAAAGTCAAACTAAAATGTGAAACTTTGAACCTCTGGTGGCGCTAGAGAGTTCACACACTATCAGTGACAGATGTGCAGAAAGACATTCATACAGCAGCAAACGAACGTCACATCTGTGTTTCAGTGATCGTCTGGAGCTCCAGCAACACTGTACAGAACACAATCAATCACTGAAACACGATCAGCCGCCGCTTTACGCAGTGAACGTGTTTAACCGACCCACCGAATCAAGAGGTTCAGATAAACACGGCGGGAGCGGCGCATGTTTAGCCCGTCACTGATGATAAATGCACACGGATTTCTAATTCCAGCACATTCCGCTGACATGATGAAGTAATGAGGTAGAATGTGTTCGTCTCCACACCGGAGGAAGCTGATGAAAAAGACCTGATTTAATTTCCTTCCTGAGCAGCGTCTTTATCTAATTTTACTGCAACTTCGGAGGGAGCCTGCGGGCGCGGAGCGACAACCGAGACGCCGCGCTCGTGTTCGACAGCCAAGATCTTAATGAATAGTGATGAAAATAAACTTTAAATGTAAAGATGCAGAAAGAGACCTCAGCATGCGTCGACGCACTGAAGGCAGGAAGAAGCTTTATGAGAAATATAATGATCCACGCAGGAAGCACTTCACGCTTTCCATGCAGCTGCGAGACGCTCAGTGCAGAGGGCAAGGGAATTCTGGGTAAGATTGATGCTCATGTGGGTAAGGGTTATTATCGTTAATAAAACTAAAACTATTCAAAACATTTGTGTTAACTGAAATAAAGCTGAAAAATATAATTATTAGATCAAGAACATTTATTTTTTTATTTTCTAAGTTATTCATCTGATATATATATATATATATATTCAGACTTATTTCAATTAACAAAAATCTTTTATATTATTTATAATATAATTATTTATATTATTTATAATAAATATTCTATTATTTTAATCTATTTATGTATAGTTTTATTTTTTATGTACTTACTGTTAGTAATTTTAGTTCTTCAAATAGAATTAAATATAAAATAATAAATAAAAATTAAAATTAAATAATAAAATAAAATGTATTAAAATATAATCACATAAAACAAAAGACAAAACATAAAATTAAACAAAATATAATTTTTTGAAACATCAAAAACTAATAAAACTAATAAAAAAGATTTTTGTTAATTGAAATAAAGCTGGAAAAAAACAAAATATAAATATTAGATGAAGAAACATTTCTATTCTTCATCTAATATTTATATTTAACAAAAATATTGTTAATAGTTTTATTTTAGTTTTATTTATTTACTGTTAGTAATTTTAATTTTAGTGCTTCAACTTTGCTTTATTTCAATTAACAAAATTTTTTATTTTAAACATTTTTAATTTTTTATTTATTTCCAGTTAATGAAGCTGATTTATATATTTATATAATTAGACAAACAACTTAGAATTTTTTTTTATTTTTCAGCTTTATTTTAATTAACAAAATATTTTTAATAGTTTTATTTTAGATTTATTTATTTATTTATTTATTTATTTTTATTTTAAAACTAATAAAAAATATTTTGGTTAATTGAAATAAAGCTGAATAAATAAAATATAAATATTAGACGAAAAACAAAATATATATAAAAAATAAAATACATAAAAAATAAAAATTAAAGTTGAACAAAAACTAAAACTACTAAAACATTTTTGTTGATTGAAATAAAGCTGAAAAAATATTAGATTAAAAATTAGGCGAAAAAAATAATTGTTGCCTTGGTTACAGCAATAAAATGACTAACTGGAAATAAATAACAACTAAAACTGAAATAAAAGTAAATTAAACCTAAATAGTAATATTTAAAAAGAACAAAAACTAATAAAACTGACAAAATCACATAACAAAATATTAACAAATACACTAAAATATATATATATATATATATATATATATATATATAAAAGCTAATGAATAATTATACTATACTACAGAAAGACTGGTGTGTGTGTGTGTGTGTGAGTGTGTGTGGCATCAGTCCTGACTGGAAAAGTAAAACAACCTGTGGTAAAGTGTGAGACGTGAGGGAAATGATGGATATGAGGGAGACGGGAATGAGTTCTCAAGCCTCCGGCGGGAAGAATCTCATAACCGCTGGCTGATGAGGGAAACCCGGCGGGAAGAGTGCGTGAATCCGCATGCCTGCGCGTTCAGGCGCGACGCCACTTCCTGAGCGTTAATTGCGACTTGATTAGTGCAGACGCGGGAAATAAAGGCACGACACAAACTAATTGTGCTAAGTGAAGTGGCATTGTGGGTACTCACCGAAACACTTGCTCTGATTGGTGGCCCGGTCCACGAAGACTTTGGCGGAAATGACGTTGCCAAAGGGCAGAAACATCTGCATGAGCTCCGCGTCGCCGAACTCCTGCGGCAGGTGGTAAATAAATAGGTTACAGCCCTCCGGTCCTGCGAGAGAGAAAGATAAAGTCACGCAAATTAGATTTCACACAGACCCGTACCCAGAAGGCCGAGCGGCGCGCATGCTGATACATATTCAAAGGAGGATTGTTCTGTTGCCACCTGTTTTCAGCCTGTGATCTGGTAAAGGATTCAGACGTTAGCGTCTTTGTTAAATGGATATTTGATTAAACATGGATATGGGATTTGAAGTCATCCAGACTCTTCCAGGGTGTTGTGGCTTTTGGGAAAATTGGATCAACATAAATAATTCCTCAGTGTCTCCTGGAGCTTGGCAGGGATCTGACTCTTTCATGGCATGACAAAGACTGGAGATTTGTGCTGTCATTAAAACAGGGCTAATGGAGGAAATGATGAGTGCTAACAACAACAAAAGACAAGACTAAACTAAAATATCAGTATTAATATTAAAAACATATCAAATAAAACAAAAGACAACACATAAAAGTAACTAAAGAATAATATTAAAATCAAATAAATCAACAGACAAAACATACAATTAAATAATAAAACAAAAAATACAATTAAAATCAAATGTAAAAATATAAAATTAACTAAAGAATAATAATAAAATAAAACAAAAAATAGTAAATCAAATCAAATAAAACAAGACAAAATATAAATTAAAATATATTAAAATCAAATTAAATAAAACAAAAGACAACACTAAATTAACTAAAGAATATATTAAAATCAAATCAAATAAAAGACAACACACAAACTTAAATAATAAAATCAAATATATTAAAATCAAATCACATAAAACAAAAGACAAAACATAAAATTAAATAAAATTAAAAAATATTAGGAAAAAATCTAATAAAATAAAAAAAGACAAAACGAATTAAAATATATTAGAAAAAATAAAATAAAACAAGAGACAAAACATAAATTTAAATAATAAAATAAAATATATTAAATCAAATCACATAAAAAAGACAAAACATAAAATTATAATAAAAAACAGTATTAAAATCAAATCAATTAAAACAAGATGAAACAAATTAAAATAAAATAAAACAAAACACAAAACTTAAAATTAAATAATAAAATAAAAAATTAATATTAAAACCAAATAAAACAAAAGACAAAACAAATATATATCAAAATCACATAAAATTAAATAAAATAAAAAATACTGTGAAAAAATCTAATAAAATAAAACAAAAGAAAAAATGAATTAAAATATATGAAAATCACAAAAGAAAAAATTAAATTACATTAAAAAATACTTTGAAGAAAATCTAATAAAATAAAACATTAGAAAAAATAAAATAAAACAATACAAAACAAAACATAAATTAAATAATAAAATAAATACAAAAGACAAAACATAATATTAAATAAAATATAAAATTAATTTGAAAAATCAAATGAAATAAAACGAAAGACAAAACAAAATTAATAAAATAAAATATA
The DNA here is from genome assembly GCA_039654765.1 of Mylopharyngodon piceus. Lineage (NCBI taxonomy): Eukaryota > Metazoa > Chordata > Actinopteri > Cypriniformes > Xenocyprididae > Mylopharyngodon > Mylopharyngodon piceus. The sequence goes on along the minus strand of CM077458.1, from coordinate 33,956,232 downwards.
TTAAAATCAAATCACGTAAAAAGACAAAACATAAAATCAAACAAAACAACTGTGAAACAGATTTGGTTTGTATGTGCGGTGTTTGTCTGGTTTAGTCCTCTGTGTTTCTCCGTCTGTTCTGGATTAAGTTTGAGGGTCAACTACATCCCGCCGGGCAAACAACAATCATTACAATCAAATTAACTACTTCAAAACACCTTCACAACTCATTACGATGATTGTGAGCAACTTCAAATTAATTTAATTGAGAAAATGCTTCTTACAAGAGCTGCACATTTACAGAAAGTTCAATGAGGATTTTTCCTCAATAAAAACTTCTGAATAAACACAAACAGATAATTAACAAACTATGTGTCGTTCTTAAGGTCTAAGAATCAAACGCTGACAACAGAAAATATCAAAACATGCAAAACTAAACTCACATTCTGGCTCCAGGCTACATCAGATATTAATTCAGACTTTCTTTTGTATTTTGGATGAAGCTCTGATGATCTCCTCCCTCTCAAGCTCTTGTTTCATTTCCATTATTTATTGGGAACTTTCCGTCTGTCTCTCAGAGCAATTATCACCTTTTATCCGGAGGGGGCGGAGTCACACTCACCTTCCCGCTGTTGCTGGGGAATGATGGCTGGTTGCTGGGGAAACGCTTGGCTAATCGGCGCGTACGCGGCAGGATAGGCTGCTGTAACCGAGAGCGAGAAAGAGAATTCACCAGAATATTCCTGATTTAACACATACTGCATTCTTCCTTTCACACTCATCTTTACTCTGCTTCACCTCAATCAACTCTTCTGTGTTTATAAAGGATTCTACATAGTTATTAACAGACGGCTGAAAACACATAATCTCAAAAAAATGATGTTCTTCCTCAGTGTTTCTGTCTTGTTTTCCAGCACAAATATCTAAACATTCTTAAATCAAGATACATTTTCTTTTTTGCAAAACCTCACTTCATTTCGATACATTTTTGAGCAAAAAAAGACTTAATATCTAACATAATTTTGCTTCTCCAGTAAATGCATCTTGATTTAAGAATGTTTAGATGTTTGAACTGGAAAACAAGACAGAAACACTGACACTTGACAAGTTTTAGTTGTGGTTGTTAATTAAAATAAAGCTGTAATAAAACAAAATATAAATATTAGATGAAAAACGAAATGAACATTAGCCTTGGAAACTAACTGAAAAAAGTTTAAGCTGAAGCACCAAAATTACTAGCTAAAAATAAAGAACAACTAAAATTGAAATAAAAATAAATTAAACCTAAATAATAAAATAAAATAAAAAAACCCTAATAAAAATGACAAAAGCACACAACAAAATTACTAAAATGAAAATATAAAAATAAAAATTCTAATAGTATATACAAGTATTAAGTACTATAACAGTTTTATTCATTTTTTGATTAGCTTTTCTTTTTATATTTTCTGTAAATAACACTGGTATTATGTGCAGTACACAACAAAGCATACTGCATCCCACAATGCAATGCACTCAACAGAAATAAAATCAGCTGTGAGTTTCCACATCTTTCTTGACTCATTATTTGATCAGCCTAAACTGAATAAAAATGCTAAATAACCACATTTATTTCTCTGAAACGGGAAACCACATGTGTGCAATACTACATGCAACGTAATGAGGTCATGTGATGACGATGTAGCAGACAATTGTTTGGAAAGTTCAGGCCATCCTGGCATAAAGCAGTCATATGAGGACGTGTTATCAGATGTTATCAGCACTTCATAGAAACGCAGACAGACATGACGGACAGAGACTCACCTGCATAGTGCTGAACACCGGCATACGCCTGCTGGAGAGGGTCCGCCACTGTCGGGCTTTGTGCTGCACACACACACACACACACACACACACACACACACTGTTATTTTTACACAGCTGTTGTTTCACAGACTCAGACAGATGAAATGTGATACACTTTCACATATTTTTGTGGCAGGATCAATTAATATATTTGGAAAAACATTAAAAATGCAAATCATAGAGATAATGGCTTCGAATTTCCACTATGAACATGTTTTCATAAGTGGATAAGTGATATGGTATGGTTAGATCAATTGATAAAACCCCAAGAAAATGCCATGATTTATAAGATTTTAGATATATAAATTTAAAATGATTTTCTAAATTAATTTTGCCAAATAAAATTACTCAAATTTCTTATTTATATGTATATGTATGCAAAAATTTTACACCTTTTTTTAAGATTTACGCATTTCAATTAATAGTAAATTTCTATCAAATTGAATTGAATAATCGTTATGTAAAAAATATGCAAGGACTATTCAATTATTCAATTAAAATATGCAAGGATTATTCAATTCAATCTGATGGAATTTTACTATTAATTGAAATACGTAAATCTTGAAAAAAGGCTTAATTTTTTTTTTTTTGAGTATTGACACATGCATTTTAAACAGATTAGGAATAACTAAAATAAAGAGCCTGGTCTCATCAGAAAAACGTACCTGTGGGAACCTTTTCGCGAGTCGCAAAATACGTACCAATACGTACATATCACTGCAGTTTCAATGTTAAATGTCCACTGAGTGGCGCTAAAAGCATGTTAATTTTTTTGCCGGAACAGATAAACGTGAACATGGTACGTTTTTATTACGTTGGTTTTTATACGAATCACCGCAGTTCTGATTTTAAAATTTTGTCCGGTGAGTGGCACTAAAACTGTAATGCTCCATTATTTTTTAAAATAATGTACCACCAACACTACACCTAAACCTACCCAATAGTGTTAAAGGGATAGTTCACCAAAAAATGAAAATTCTGTCATCATTTACTCACCCTCAGGTTGTTCCAAACTTGTATAATTTTTTTTGTTATGTTGAACACAAAGGGAGATGTTTTAAAGAATGGGGGAAACTAAACAGTTCTGGGGCACCATTGCCTTCCATAGTATTTTATTTTCCTACTATGGAAGTCAATGGTGCCCCAAAGCGGCCTGGTTACAAACTTTCTTCAAAATATCTTCCTTTGTGTTCAACAGAACAAAGAAATTTTTACAGGTTTGGAACAACTTGAGGGCGAGTGAATGATGACAGAATTTTCATTTTTGGGTGAACTATCCCTTTAACAAAAGCAAACGTGACATAAAAAGCATCCGTAATCGTGCCGTTTTAGCTTGTTTTGATCTCTCATCTTTGAGCTCTTTTACCGTGACTCGTTTTTCCCTGGATTCGTACCCAAGGCTTCCTCATCCAACTCCGTATCAGCTGAGCTACCGAGCAAGCTTGTTACGTCAGAAAAGCAAAACAATTAACTGGTTAACCGATGCAAAGTCAATAATATATTCGTTTACAAATCGCGCACGTTTTGAAGTCGTAACATAATATTGTGCAAGGAGACGTGAAAACAAGTCTTTATTAATCCATAATCTGACCCTGTTAATCATAACTGTGTATGAAAACGATTAAAAGGGCTTGCTGTTTTACTGCCTCTAGGTACGTATTTTTGCAACTCACGAAAACGTTCCCACAGGTACGTCTTTCCATGAGACCAGGTTGAAAATAATAACTGAAATATGAGCGAGTATGCGGTGTCACCTGGGTACGGATGGATGCCGTTGGTGTAGATGGTTTCAGAGGTGGGCTGTCCGTTGGTTTGGTGAGGGAGGGCGCTGAAGCCGTTGACCCCGATGGGAGCTGCGAGGCTGGGCACAGCCGTGGCACTGATGCCTGGTGGAGTGCTGGTGCCTGCAATCACAAACACATATACAGAAACACACGTTTGATGGTTGACAATACTGAATATTCACACTTAATATTAAGTAATATCGATTGACTGCACTGACAATATCTGATGAGAACAAAACTTGAGCTGAATAACGACACTATTGTCTTCAGTAGAGCTGCTTTACAGCTGAATTAGTCTCATATTATTATAGTCTCATAGTTATTTTCCTGTTGATCACTGTGAAGCTGCTTTGAAACAATCTGTACTGTATGAAGCGCTGTAGAAATGAATGTTTCACTGGACGCAGGAGGTCGAGTCAAAGCATTAATAAGTGTTGGTCTCCGGTCACAGACGCGTCTCTTCGCTGCCCTTCTGACACTGATCGTTCAACTTCTTTCAGCTTTTCTCCAAGGGCATTTCAGTCGTGGCAGATTAAAGCTGACGGGTAACAAGAGTGTGTGTCCACATCACGGATTATCAAAGCGGGAAAACTGACAGACAAGAGGGAGAGGAAGCGCTTTAATTAATTCCTCGTGACCCTTCGTCTGAGGTGTCAGCGGGCTTTTGTAGCTGGACGCTCAAAGTCAAGCAGAAGACACATCAGGAGTGTGTGTGCATGTGTGTGTGTATGTGTGTGTGTGTGTGAGACGGGGGTCAAACGGGGGTCTGGGATTATCCGTCACAAATCTCCACTCCTGTATTCTTCAGTCAAGGACTCTCTGGTCAAAGGCATCAGATTGGCCGCGTTCCCAGGTTCATCCTCAAACGGAGACGGATCATTTCCCATCACACCTTGTGTTTTACTGAGCGATTGTGACTGACAGAGACACCTGAAAAACCTCGTGACTGTCTACATAGACAGCATCCTACTAAGATGGAACCTCAAACAGTTTGAAGGAGTCTCTTCTGCTCACCAAGGCTGTTTATTTGATCAAAAATACAGAAAAAATGTGAAATATTTTTACAATTTAAATCAGCTGAATATATAGTAAAATGTAATTTATTCCTGTGATCAAAGCTGAATTTTCAGCATCATTACTCCAGTCTTCAGTGTCACATGATCCTTCAGAAATCATTCTAATATGATGATTTGCTGCTCAAGAAACATTTATGATTATTATCAATGTTGAAAACAGTTCATATTTTTGTGGAAACTGTGACATTTTATTTTTCAGGATTCTTTGATGAATAGAAAGTTTAATTTGCATTTATTTATTTGAAATATAATATTTTGTAACATTATAAATGTCACTTTTGATCAATTTAATGCATCCTTGATGGACAAAAGTATTAATTTCTTTAAAAAAAAAACTTAGTGAACCGAGATCCATTCAACGGGACATGTTTCCTGTGAATATGCCAACATGACTTCACTTCCTGTTCTTGTCAAATTCATTGAGTTACACAAATTGGTGCATCAAAAAGCTTTAAAATAACAATAATAATATTAGAAATTCTAATAAAAGCTGTAGGATGAGATCGAAATGTAAGTTTGAGACAAAATGTAAAATAGTGGAAAATAAATAAATAAATAAATAATAATAAAAAAATTGTTTCTATGCCTTTCAGAAGTCAAACTGAAATGTTAATTATTTTTAAAAAAAATCTTACTGACCTCCATAGTGCATAACACAAACAAATATGGAATTTGAATATTCATTTTTTTTCACTCATCTCATTGCAATGCATTCTGGGATTATCTTTATGAATGATACCCTGATGCTGTCTGCTCACTAGGTTTTGTAAGAGCTTCTGTGTGGATACGTGAATGCAATGGAAAGAAGCTGAAAAGGATGAAAACAAAAAACCCTTGTGGTGACAAACAACAGTGAGATTAACGTCTGAGACGAACACTTGTTGCTCTGGAGAACACAAACTGATGAAAACCGTTTCCTGTGAGAGGAGCGATTGATCCTGCTGCCTGCTTTAATTAAAGCTTTATTTGTGTGTGTGTGTGTGTGTGTGTGTGTGTGTGAGTGTTTGGATCGCTCCTCGTACCTGAAGACGGCGTCATCGGCGCAGCCACCAGACCGTTGACGTTGAAAGCTGCCATTTGCTGCATCTGAGCGGCGGCGATCGCAGCCATGGGGTTCAGATACGAGCCCTGCGTCGCCGCCATGAGCGCCGCCTGCTGCTGCATGATCTGCTGCAGACAGACACAACAACCGCTCTTCATCAGTGCTTTTGTCTTCGTTTCTAATACTATGGAAGGTTGTTTTTGCCACGGAATAAAAAAATAAAAAAGGTAACTGCAACTTTTTATTTCACAACAACTTTTTTCAATTCTATTTTAGAAACATTTTCTATTTCTGCATCGTTGCAGCTGGAACAACAACATACAAAAGTATGACAATGATAATCTCAGGTGCTATATTTGGTTGCGAGTGCAGCGCACTTGCAGAGAGACTCCGCCCACACGCTCTTCTGATTGGCTGTGACTTGTGATTGATTTGGTTGTGAGTGCAGTGCGCTTGCAGAGAGACTCCGCCCACACGCTCTTCTGATTGGCTGTGACTTGTGATTGATTTGGTTGCGAGTGCAGTGCGCTTGCAGAGAGACTCCGCCCACACGCTCTTCTGATTGGCTGTGACTTGTGATTGATTTGGTTGCGAGTGCAGTGCGCTTGCAGAGAGACTCCGCCTACACGCTCTTCTGATTGGCTGTGATTTTGTATTGATTTGGTTGCGAGTGCAGTGCGCTTGCAGAGAGACTCCGCCCATACGCTCTTCTGATTGGCTGTGATTTTGGATTGATTTGCAGTGCGCTTGCAGTAGACTCTGCCCACACGCTCTTCTGATTGGCTGTGACTTGTGATTGATTTGGTTGCGAGTGCAGTGCGCTTGCAGAGAGACTCCGCCCACACTCTCTTCTGATTGGCTGTGATCGATCTGGTTGCGAGTGCAGTGCGCTTGCAGAGAGACTCCGCCCACACTCTTCTGATTGGCTGTGATTTGATTGATTTGGTTACGAGTGCAGTGCGCTTGCAGAGAGACTCCACCTACGCTCTCTTCTGACTGGCTGCACTCGCAATCTGGTTGCGAGTGCAGTGCGCTTGCAGAGAGACTCCGCCCACACTCTTCTGATTGGCTATGATTTGATTGATTTGGTTACGAGTGCAGTGCGCTTGCAGAGAGACTCCGCCCACACTCTCTTCTGATTGGCTGCACTCGCAATCTGGTTGCGAGTGCAGTGCGCTTGCAGAGAGATTCCGCCCACATGCTCTTCTGATTGGCTGTGATCGATCTGATTGCGAGTGCAGTGCGCTTGCAGAGAGACTCCGCCCATACGCTCTTCTGATTGGCTGTGATTTTGGATTGATTTGCAGTGCGCTTGCAGTAGACTCTGCCCACACGCTCTTCTGATTGGCTGTGACTTGTGATTGATTTGGTTGCGAGTGCAGTGCGCTTGCAGAGAGACTCCGCCCACACTCTCTTCTGATTGGCTGTGATCGATCTGGTTGCGAGTGCAGTGCGCTTGCAGAGAGACTCCGCCCACACTCTTCTGATTGGCTGTGATTTGATTGATTTGGTTACGAGTGCAGTGCGCTTGCAGAGAGACTCCGCCCACACTCTCTTCTGACTGGCTGTGATTTTTGATTGATTTTGACAAATTGACAAGTTTATATCTCACCATTTGGACTTTGATACCTGCAGTTCTGAGGAAAAAAAGTCAGTATTGCGGGATATAAACTTCAGACTTTTTTTCCTCAGAATTGTGATATATAAACTTGCAATTATGAGAAATAAAGTCTGAATTGTGAAATTAAAAAGTTTTACCTTTTACCTTTTTTATGTTTTTATTCCATGGCAGAAACAAGCATCCATAGGAAAAGGCTGAACAAAATCACAGCAAGGAAAACAGAACAAGATGACACAAATAAAGAACCTACACATCACCAATCTATCTTGAGTAGCCAATGACCGTAGACATGGACAAATGCATAATACAAAGCAGTCCACTCTTTTTTGGCACAAATGAACCTCATAAAAATGGTAATCTGTGTGTGTGAGACTTACAGCGTGTGTGTACGCTCCGTACGCTCCAAACTGGATGGTCATGGGACTGAAGATGCCGAGCTGACCCGCCATCTGATGCATCCTGCGCAGGGTTCGTTCCTTATCGGTGTCTGCAAACTTCACCACCAGACTGGAGGACGCTCCCTGAACACAAACACACATATAATTCAAGGTATATTCCTAAAAGACAACCTATTACGCCCTTGATAAAGTCTTGATGTTCTTTTTGGGCTCTACTAGAGCAGGTTTTCTTGCTTGAATGTTCATTATTTTCCTCATATTCTCCTCTCAGCTCCTCTCTTTTACATTTATCTTCTCCTATTAAAATGTGTCCCGCCCCTTACCATAACCGCCAGTTTCAACACACTACTAACTAACTCAACCAGACCCCGCCCCTTTATTCTGTGCATGAATTATTTAAATGAGGAATATTGTGAAGAAAACTCAAGACTACAGTGGAGGCGTTTCAGGGCGTTCAGAAACAGACACTGATATAGAGAAGAACTGGAACTTTGCAGAGCTTTTTCATGCTCAAACAGCAACATTACACACTAAAGAAAGATGAACATGGAAAAAAGCATAATGGGACCCCTTGCACTTATATCTCTCTGTCGGACTCAATCTGATGTAGCTGAGAGCAATTAAATCTCTGCGGCCGCTGCGGCAGACATTGATTCATTTAATTGGGCTCTACGGCTGTCATCAAGACGCATGATGTGAGCGGAGGAGATCTATGAGTGTCTCGGAGGAGTCGCGTCCCTGCAGTACACATTAAAGTGAAGTGTGGACTCAACGCCACAGCGGACGGACCCTCATTACAGCTGTCGGAGGCCTCCGTATTGACCGAGGTCGGGCTGTGAGGCTCATATTGTGCTGTACGGATGTCGATTCACCGCAGCGGGAATCCAATGAAATCATTTGTATGGAGACAGTAAACAGTCTTTAACGGGATTCAAACACACACCAGGATGATCACATTTGATTTTGTAGGTATTTGTAATTAAAGTAAATCAACCGCATATAAATAACAACAACAAAACTTTATTTTTATAGTGCCTTATAAAGTAGATTCTCAAGGCACATGAATAAATACAAATCTTTATACATATCAAAAACACAATATGTCTTACAACAGAAAATAAATAAACCAGAGTCAAATAAAACCTAACCTAAAAAAGTATGTTTTAAGATAAGACTTAAGAATACATAAAATCTGTGAATGTCTGATATCATGAAATGATGGAGAAACTGTTTAACTGTCAACAAAACTTAACAAGTATAAAATATAACATAGTGTGTGTGATGTATCTGTGAGTGTGTGTGTGTGTGTGTTTGTGTGTCCGTGTGTGTGTGTCCGCGTGTGTGTGTGTCCATGTGTGTGTTTGTGTCTGTCTGTGAGCGTCTGTGTGTGTCCCTGTGTGTCTGTGTGTGCGTGTCCATGTGTGTGTGTGTGTGTGTTTGTCTGTGAGCGTCTGTGTGTGTCCCTGTGTGTGTTTGTGTGTCCATGTGTGTGTGTCCGTGTGTTTGTGTGTCCATGTGTGTGTGTCCGTGTGTGTGTGTGTCCATGTGTGTGTCCGTGTGTCTGTCTGTGAGCGTCGTGTGTGTCCGTGTGTGTGTCCATGTGTGTGTGTCCGTGTGTGTGTCCGTGTGTCTGTCTGTGAGCATTTGTGTGTCCGTGTGTGTGTGTGTGTCCATGTGTGTTTCCATGTGTGTGTCTGAGGGTGTCCATGTGTGTGTGTCTGTGTCCGTGTGTGTGTGTGTGTCCGTGTGTGTGTGTGTGTCCATGTGTGTGTGTCTGTGTCCGTGTGTGTGTGTGTGTCCATGTGTGTGTGTGTGTGTCTGTCCGTGTGTGTGTGTCTGTGTGTGTGTCCGTGTGTCTGTCTGTGAGCGTCGTGTGTGTCCGTGTGTGTGTCCTTGTGTGTGTGTGGGTGTGTGTGTCCGTGTGTCTGTCTGTGAGCATTTGTGTGTCCGTGTGTGTGTCCGTGTGTCCGTGTGTCTGTCTGTGAGCGTCTGTGTGTGTCCGTGTGTGTGTCCATGTGTGTGTGTCCGTGTGTGTGTGTCCATGTGTGTGTTTCCATGTGTGTGTGTCCATGTGTGTGTGTCCGTGTGTGTGTGTGTGTCCATGTGTGTGTGTGTGTGTCTGTCCGTGTGTGTGTGTCTGTGTGTGTGTCCGTGTGTGTGTGCATCCGCGTCCGTGTGTGTGTGATAAAAATTAATTGAATCCAATTAAACATTTAATGTAATTTATTATATATGCAATAAAAAAGCAATCTATGAATTCAATAATTTATGAATCTCAACAAAGGATCTATAAATGTTTGTATATGTTTGTATAAAGTTGTACATGTGTAAAAAGGTTTATGTTTTAAAGCATGTTGTCCAGTTGATATATAAACATAAAAATACAAAACTGAACAGAGAAAAAAAAAAAACACCGGAAAATTTTTTAGGGAAAAAAGAAGAAATAAAGGGATTTTAAAAAAGGCTACTACACATGGCATTTTTTAAATATAATCTGTTAATGTTGAAATAAAGGTGGTGTTCAATAGCTTGTTAGCGTTTGCTTAACAACATTATAAAAGTGTGTATTGAAATGTAAAACAATATGCTGGAAACACGCTTTATGTACACATACCTACAAATACTAATGAGATCACAGCAAACACACACACACACACACACACACACACACGCACACACACACACACACACACACACACACACTATTCCCGGACGTTCCTGTTTAATTACTGGAAACACACAAACACAAGGGCAGCTGAGGACATGATTACAGAGAGACCATAAAACAAACAAAGAGAGAGACAATGATGATGGCTATGAAAGCGAGACTACATCACAATGATCTGATTATTAGTCTGGACGTTTGCCATCCTGCAGAGTCTCTCTGAGGGCTTTAACAGATATCAGACGCTCTGAAGACTCGCTGAGGTCAGAAAGTAAAAGATATTATGAGGAGAAAAACACAGATCATCACCCAAAAAGAAGGAAACTCAAAGAGGACAGTTTCTGTGCCGTTTATGCCAGTTTAACCTTTGATCCACACCAAGACTTTCACTCTTATCTATGAGACTGCGGCACAGAATATGAATTACTACAAGTTTAAAACTCTGTATGGAGTTTACATCTCACAATTCTGACTTTATTATCGCAATTCCAAGTTTATATCGCACAATTCTGACTTTATTATCGCAATTCCAAGTTTATATCTCACAATTCTGACTTTTTATCGCAATTCCAAGTTTATATCTTACAATTCCGACTTTATTCTCGCAATTGCGAGTTTATTTGCAAGAATTGCGACAATTCACTTTTTTCTTGCAAGTCAGAGTTTATATCTCACAATTCTGACTTTATTATCGCAATTCCGACTTTATATCTCACAATTCTGACTTTATTATCGCAATTCCGACTTTATATCTTACAATTCCGACTTTATTCTTGCAATTGCGAGTTTATTCTTGCAATTGCGAGTGTATATCTTACAATTCTGACTTTATTTCTCAGAATTGCGAGTTTATATGAGATTATTATCGCAATTCCAAGTTTATATCATTTCTGACTTTATCTCAATTGCGAGTTTATCTTACAATTCCGACTTTATTTCTCACAATTCCGAGTTTATATCTTAGAATTCCGACTATTTCTCGCAATTCTGACTTTATTTCTCGCGATTCCGACTTTTTTCCCCTCACAATTCCAAGTTTACATCTCACAATTCTGACTTTATTTCTCACAATTCTGACTTTATATCTCACAATTCAGACTTTATCGCAATTCCAAGTTTATATCTCACAACTCTGACTTTATTATCGCAATTGCAAATTTTTATCTTACAATTCCGACTTTATTTCTCACAATTCTGACTTTTTTTCTCACAATTCAAGTCAAGTCAAGTCATCTTCATTTATACAGCGCTTTTCACAATACATATTGATTCAAAGCAGCTTCACAGTGACAATAGGAAAATTCTGAGTTTATATCTCACAATTCTGAATTTATTACTCTCAATTGCAAGTTTATATCTCATAATTCAGACTTTTTTTATATCTCACAATTCTGAGAAATAAAGTCAGAAGTGCGAGTTATAAAGTCCGAATTGTGAGATATAAACTCGCAATTCTGAGAAAAAGAATAATGATACAAGTAAAAAAACGATGTCACAGAATCTTGAAACTTAAAAACATAAACTCAACTGGACAGAAGCTCAACTCTCCCATCCTGAAGTTTTCGATCTGTTGTGTCCAGATGACAGCAGGTGTTTTTGTCATTCCAGGAGAAATGCCATTTTCATCCCGCTGAAAGCCACATTCCCACAAACAAACACAATAATCATCCGCGGAACCAACCGCTGCTATATCTCGTATGAAATGAATTTGCTGAATTTGATAAGCTGCAGCAGGGAGCTGTCATCTCTGACAGGCCCGGCCGAGGCATTTGTCACGGGTTCAGAAAACTAATCTCATTTGAGGAGAGTGTTTGACTTGAGAAGAGCATCTGGATTAAATTTCACATGGGCCGCAGAGATTTACATAAGAAAGAAATAAAAAACAATAACTGAAGATATAATTGCAGAATTGGACAGAATGGAACTGACAAGAGTGACACAAACATATTCAAGACCTTTTTTACAGTTTTTACAAGATCTTTACAAGATATTCAAGTTCTTTTGCAAAAATCTGCCTTTGTGTTTGAGGTGAGAACATGTCCAGGTGACATTTCACACAAAAATCAAAAGGAATTATATTTTGCATAAACAATTACTTTATTATTCTTTTTTGCATTATTATTGCATTATTTTCATATCAAATCAGCATATTGTTTCACCATAAAAATTCCCATCACTGTAATGTGTCCAGATCTTTTACTTTTCAGTTGTTTTTGTTGTTGTTATTCTCAACAGTGATTCATTACTACACTGTAAAAAAATATTTTTCAAAGATTATTGCAGTATGTTTTACAAGAAAAAACTTTTTGAGTTTTTCTACTTCAAAATGTCACATTTAATTCAATATTACTCGCCATTTCATTGTAATTAATTGTGAAATTTACTAGCAATTTCTGAGAGAACTGTATATACATCAGTATTTTTCAGTGTAGTATATGATACTTTTTACAGTATTGAAGTAAAATATAAAATACATATTAAAAATTATATACAAAATGTATATAAAAATAGTATAATACTATTACAATGTTAACTGGCGTAACTTAAAAGCAGTACAAAAACTTTACAGTTATATATATTATTGTTTGTTTTATCAGATTACAATAATGAGACATTGAAGGAGTTTGTTTTTTATTGTCATGAAAATAATGCAAAATACAATTTCTTATTTTTTGAGGTGAAATGCGGTGCACGTTTAATAAACAGAAATGATTGGTTACACTTTATTTTGATGGTCCCCTTTAGACATTCTACTAACTACAAGTAATTTTGCAACTACATGTCTCATTAGAGTATTAGTAGACTGTTAGGTTAGGTTTCGGTTTAGTAGAATAGATTGACATGTAGTTGCAAAGTTACCTGTAGTCAGTAGAATGTCTTTTGAGGAGCATCAAAATAAAGTGTATTTAAGCAGACAGTCTACTAATACTCTAATAACTGCTAGTTGACATGTAGTTGCAAAGTTACCTGTAGTCAGTAGAATGTCTTTTGAGGAGCATCAAAATAAAGTGTATTTAAGCAGACAGTCTACTAATACTCTAATAACTGCTAGTTGACCTGTAGTTGCAAAGTTACTTGTAGTTAGTAGACTTTCTGTTGGGGAGCATCAAAATAAAGTATATTTAAGCAGACAGTCTACTAATACTCTAATGACTGCTAGTTGACCTGTAGTTGCAAAGTTACTTGTAGTTAGTAGACTTTCTGTTGAGGAGCATCAAAATAAAGGGTATTTAAGCAGACAGTCTACTAATACTCTAATGACTGCTAGTTGACCTGTAGTTGCAAAGTTACTTGTAGTCAGTAGAATGTCTGTTGAGGAGCATCAAAATAAAGTATATTTAAGCAGACAGTCTACTAATACTCTAATGACTGCTAGTTGACCTGTAGTTGCAAAGTTACTTGTAGTCAGTAGAATGTCTGTTGAGGAGCATCAAAATAAAGTATATTTAAGCAGACAGTCTACTAATACTCTAATGACTGCTAGTTGACCTGTAGTTGCAAAGTTAATTGTAGTTAGTAGACTTTCTGTTGGGGAGCATCAAAATAAAGTATATTTAAGCAGACAGTCTACTAATACTCTAATGACTGCTAGTTGACCTGTAGTTGCAAAGTTACTTGTAGTCAGTAGAATGTCTAAAGTGGACCATCGAAATAAAGTGTTACCAAACTATCTTGTATAAACTACTTTTCTCAGTTATGATAAAGTTAAAGTGAATATTTCCATGATCAGCAAACACACACATTGAGCTGCAGTCAGTCTGTTGACACTCAGTATTTCAGCAGAATCAGCTCAACACCTGAGATCAACACCTCAATGTCTCTGAGATCTCCAGACTCTTCTCAACTTAGACAAGTGAAATTCTCAGCTTTTCCAGCCTGTCTGCATTTCTGAGCTCCAGAGCTCCAAGATGGATGTGCAAAACTACATTTTAATTAAAATCAACTAGCCTGCGGTTTGTCTGAACAACTAGTCAATCTTAAGGACAGCTGGTTTAGGGTGATCAGACACTAAACGCAGCCCTTCAGCAGACCTCCTGCAGATTCTCAATAAAAACAGGAACACTTGCTCATGGCAGACATTCATTAGCTGTGCTTCCATCCACCTATTTTTTGGGGGAAAATCACATAAAAAACGCTGGATGGAAATGTCAAGATGTGCATAAATTCTAAAAATGCTTATAAAAAATGTATGCACTCAATTGAGGCGGATATATTTGTATCTGATAAGAAGACATGAACATAAACTATGATGGAAACACATTTACCAACTAAATCCCTCAAAACCTCATGTGACTTTGCCTCAGCAGAGGCTGTGATTGGATAACTGGACTAACCAGCGGACCAATCGCATCACAGCATCTCAAATGAGTCAAAGTCTGTCATCAGAATGATTTGGTTTAATTCCCTCCAGAAGCGTCTCACACGACTGTGTTCCCAAACACCAGCATCCGAACGCAAGATCACATGACAGCGTTTATAGTGTTTCGTCTGAAGCTCTGAGACAAACTCATTTATGATGGAGGGGAAAAGAGCACCACTGCAGCAACTTACATTTTTATTACTGATATTTTGCGCCAATTTCCCAGAAAGTAACGATTTTGTTCTCTTGAACACATGGGATGGAAACGCTGCTTTATTTGCAAATGTTTTATGCAATACGCGCAGCACGAGCAGTGATGAATAAGAGGTTTTTATAAAACAGACTGTGTTTAAGACAGCAGCCGACTACCATGTTGAATATGAATCATATTACTGGCATGAACATTATTTGACTGGTTAATTAGAGATGAAACCTCTGCACAGTTTTAACAAGATGACAAGACTAGGAGTGTGTGTGTGTGTGTGTGTGTGTGAGACTCACCGGCATCGTCTGTCCACCATGAAGACTGTTAATAGCAGCCTGGGCTTCTGCATGACTGGAAAACTTTACAAAAGCACAGCCTGTCGAGAGAAAGAGAGAGAGAGAGGTTAGTTAACTAGTCATTTTAACGATAAAAGAATTCATTAGTACTGTAGTCATGCTGTCTCCGCTGTGTCAGTAGAACAAACTAGTTGAAATACGGCCATATTAGTTCATTAAATAAACGCAATAAGCAAAAGAAAAAAAACTCTTTACAATAACAAGGTTCACTACTGTTCAAAATTTGGGGTCAGTAAGATTCTTTTTATTTTAAAGAAATTAATACTCTAGGCTGGTATATAATAAATAATATAATCAGACAGAGCAGAAAGATAAATAAAGCAGTTCTGCTGATTCCACAGGAAGTGCACCGTTTCCCTGCTGTGATTTGTGCTGGTTTTGTTTTGTTTGGAAAGACCGATTCTGAGTGAATTAGATGGATTCATATAGATTTACCCACCATGACGTCCCTAGAGAGTTAGAGCTTTACTATGATAACAGACACCGAGACGAACCCAAAATCTTCCTATACATGTTAATAACTGTAATGACAAACAGAAACCTTTTTTTTTTTTTTTTTGTATTTTTAGAATTAAAATTTCATATTGTTTGTGAAGTCAAGCCTATATATATATATATATAGGTAGTACAACTAGATCTCTTGTATTGAATCCCAAAGCTTTTAATAATATTTTGCTACATATAAAGGTATTTTAAAGATTTTGAAGTGTCAAAAGGTCATTCGGTTTAACCGTCCAAAGACCAATATTAGTTAGTAAATGTACATATCTTTTATTCTGGCATGATTTAATAACATCATATATCAACATAGTGCAAAATGTCATTCATTTCATTGATGTCATTCGGAGTAACCAATATAAAGGGACCATTTTGGATCAAGTCAAGGGGTTAATATCATGTGACAGGATGTGATATCATTCAGACACGTGCAAAGGACCACATGGTCGTGAAGCAAAGTAACTAACTCTCTTTTAACTATTTGAAAAATTCATGTTTTCACTTGATCATACTCATCAGGTCATTCGGTACAACCGCTATAAAACATGGAAAATGTTGCAATATTTTAAAAACTTGTACTAAATATAAAATGTTTGATTGTCCTTTTTAGCCTGTTAGCATTGTTTGAAAATATCACCACTCGGTATAACCAAAAGTGTCATTCGGTAAAACCAAATTTTTGGTTAAATTGAATGACTTTTGGTGACAAATTTTGTCCATCTTGTAAAAAATGACAAAAGCAGTGTTAACTGATTATAAAAACTACATAATCTCATTGTTAACACTTAATAAATCTTCAAAATTAATTATTTCTCCATTATGTTTTTTTATTCGGCCAAACCTATATATATATATATATATATATATATATATATATATATACACACACACACACACATTTAAAATGCATATATTATCAAATCAAATGCATATATTATATATTATATATATTTTATACAAATAAAAATTATATACATACTCACTCATGTATATAATGCATATATAATATAACTAAATTTTATATATATTTTTTAAAATATTTATTATATTTAAATGCATCCATTATATATTATACATTTTACTATCTTATCTAAAAATATACTGCATAGATATACAATGCATATATTAACGAATATATATATATAAAAAAAACATATTTATTAAAAGTTTTCCCAAGTGAGAATGTCCCCAAAATTTGCCATTAAGTGAAGTGAAACCACATACACACACAGTCAATCATATGCATTTGCTGCTGGATTCCATGCAAACTTCCTCAAAGGGAAGAAAGGAAAAAAGCAGAGAGAACAGAGGAAAAACCGGTGTATGATGAGACACTGATGCGATCTCCTGCATCTCTCCTTCATTTTGAGGATTCAGCTGGTGCCTCTGAACACTTTAACCTTTCCACAGAGAATAACCGGAGCTGCTGAGGGAAACACAGCACAAACATCCATCTAACAAACCCCGCAATCATCAAACCTCCGTGACCCCAAAAGCCCAGCGCCCGGCCGGCAATTCATCCGCTTGAAAGCCAGAGAATGACTTTTATTTTCCGCAAACAAGATACATTAATGCCGGAGAGAGTGACGAGGCTCTATGACACACTTTCACGAGACAGAACGACACTTCAGAAGACGAGAAAAGCTTTAGACATGACGTTTGAGGATTTAAAATCTGATGGTTAGGGAACATGATTTGAGGAGAAACATTTGGGCATGAATTCATGTGGGCAGAAGTGACGACATCTTAACTAGAGCTGCTAAAGCTCTATTCAGGACAGAAATCCAGCCAAACTAGAAGTGAAAACATGAGAAACACGTCAGAAGAAGATCATTTACAGCCAAAGACACAGGTGTAAACATGCCGCACGAAAACCACTGTCTAAAGAAAAGAAATATTATAAATTACATCTTTTTAATATCTTAAATGTTTCACCCAGACAGCAATGAGATCAAACGGAGAGCAAATGGAGTCCTGAATTTTCTCATGAGAAAAGAAACCCAGTAATCTCACACGTCTCCTCTGGATATTCACAAGAAATCTCAACAAAATTAATGTCCGTATCCAAGCAAGTTTCAACATTCCATCCAATCAATCAAACAGTTAGCCCCGCCCCCAAACTCACCTGATTGGCTGAGTCAGAAGTTGGCATGTCATGCCACTCAAACAGATCAATGTTTCACTATTTAGGAAGTCAAACTATCAGTGACTCTGAACATGAAACTGACAACACACTACCTGAACATCTAAATATTACAAACTTCATCTTTAAAGCGACTCTGCCCAGCAAACATTGGTCTGACAGCAACATCGTGTCCCTGGCCAAAAATAGTCACGGTAGGACGGCATAAATCGGTAAAAATATGTAACAGAACATTTCCTAAAAATGCATTCAGATACATTTGTACATGTCTACAATTCTCTAGGGTTGCATGTATAATTGTTACTTTGACTTTTAGCTATATGTAGTTCAATATATAACACTTAATTAATTAATTAATAAGATGACGTCTAAGATGTCCTTTCAAATTTTATTTTGGAACTATTTTTCAACCATGACGGGACGTGTCGGAAGGACGTCTTTTCAACAGTCATTAAATGTCCAAATGTTTGCTGGGTGAACATTAAACTGAGAGAAAACAAATTTGGTGTAGGATTTACTTTTCACTCAGAAATTGCTAGTAAATTTCACAAATAATTACAAACGGCAAGCAACGCATTGAATTAAAGGTGAAACTTTGAAGTAGAAAAACTGAAATACAACAGGCTTTGAGTTCTGCAGCAGCCCGTCCACTCATTTCTGTAATTCATTGAATAAAATGTCTCATTTATTTTGGGATATTGTGAAATATTATACAAAGCATTCATGGATAAATGCATCAATAAATGTACAATCACTAATGTTATTTAGAATTAAAAAGTGATTAAATTTGCGGTTGATGTCACTTCAGGTTCAGGTTGTACGCTGCAAATTTGAATTAATGCAGTAAGTTATCCGGGTTTTAATGAATTCCCTTAGAATATCCGTAGTATTCACATATATGCACCATATATATATATACTGCAGAAATAGTACAAATATAGTATGGTAATATGATACTTTAAAATAAAGTTAAAGGTCTCTTCTGCTTACCAAAGCTGATCAAAAATACAGTAAAAAAATGTGAAATATTATTACAATTTAAAATAGCTGTTTTCTATGTGAATATATAGTAAAATGTAATTTATTCCTGTGATCAAAGCTGAATTTTCAGCATCATTACTCCAGTCTTCAGTGTCACATGATCCTTCAGAAATCATTCTAATATGATGATTTGCTGCTCAAGAAACATTTATGATTATTATCAATGCTGTGCTGCTTCATATTTTTGTGGAAATCATCATATATTTTATTTTTCAGGATTCTTTGATGAATAGAAAGTTCAAAAGAACAGCATTTATTTGAGTCTTTACTGTCACTCTTGATCAATTTAATGCGTCCTTGACTAATACAAGTTTTAATTTCTTTAAAAACAAAACAATCTTACTAACCCCAATCTTTTGAACAGTTGTGAATTATAATAAT
Organism: Mylopharyngodon piceus; assembly: GCA_039654765.1. Lineage (NCBI taxonomy): Eukaryota > Metazoa > Chordata > Actinopteri > Cypriniformes > Xenocyprididae > Mylopharyngodon > Mylopharyngodon piceus. The sequence continues at coordinate 33,936,838 of CM077458.1, read as the reverse complement.
ATATTTTCTTCTGTTGGCCTTTTTTGTAACAAAGCTATGATGTAATTCCATATACTTTAGTTGGAAAACAACAGCACATGGAACAATTAAACTCTAAACAATGTTTCCGAAACATCACAAGTCATTCTCAGTATCCAGTTAATGTTCACTTCTCCAACAGAAGACTGTTCAGTGCTGATTCGTATGTAAGCTTTTATAGCGAGCCAGTAATGTGTGTTTGCTACATGTGAACAAACTCAGAGAGTAAAGGAGGGGGATGAGAGCGTGAGAGAGGATGAGGCAGAGAGTTGTGTGGGTGCTGACCCTTACTGGCCCCATCAGGCCCCCGCAGCACGGTGCACTCCTCTATCTGCCCGAACGACTCAAACAGCCGCCGGACGTCGTCTTCGCTCTGCTGTTTTCCCAACATGCCCACAAACAGCTTCCGGTCTTCTGAGAGAGAGAGAGACAGACAGACAGACAGAGAGACAGAGAGAGAGAGACACGAATTACCTCACATTCACTCATACACACAGAGTTCATGAGATCCGGCGGGATCTGTGACATCACGAGGAAAACCACGAGGATTGAGGAGGAAAAAGATAATTAAAAAATATATTTAAAAATGTTTAGGAATTTGTTATGGAAATACCAAGTAAGAAAATACATTTTTGGAGCGAGGAAACGTACACTACAGCGCTGTTGCAGACATTGTACGGTTCACGTGTACGGTTCGTACACGTTCCTATCCTATCGCTCCGTCAGAGCCACACGAGTCTGTTTTTACTGTACTCTCCAATGCTTAATTGAATGTTTGAACAGCAGAAGCACTTCAGCTGTGTGTTAAAATCATAATCCTTTCATGCCAATGAAGGAGCTGGAGAGCGAGTAATCAATATTTCATGCCCTGTTAACTGTATTTTATGGTTTTGTCAGATCTTTTTGACACTAAACTCAGTAAAAACTCGCTGAAGACATCAAAAAGTTCAGAGAAAGAGAAAGTTCACAAGTATAAAGGAGGATCATGAATCACGATTGTTATTCTCAGTTTTAGCGGTACACAAGTACATTATTGACTGTCTTTCCGATTGAAGACTGTTATTTGAACATGTCGAGCTTCATTCGCTCATCTAAACGCACCTGTATCTCCTCATTCATCAGTTCTCCTTCATCTCTTCAGGCTGACAGCTTGTATTCCCTCCACATCGAGTCTTACATAAGCTGTTTTAATGGAGCTTTGCGCTGTATGAGCCCAGACTCATCATCTGTCTTCTGTACTGTACCAGAGCTTTACATTATGCATACGAGTGCTGTAGGATACGGCACTCATCCTGAGAGGAAGAGATCAGAGACCGTGACATACTTATTCCACACCAGACAGAGATACAACTCACGTTTGGCTGAGATACGGCTGAGAAAAAACTGAGATTTAGCTGAGATACGGGTGAGATAAAACTGAGATACGGTTGAGATAAAACTGAGATACAACTGAGATATGGCTGAGATACAACTAAGACTTAGCTGAGATACGGCTGAGATTTAGCTGAGATACAACTGAGATATGGCTGAGATTCAACTGAGACTTAGCTGAGATACAACTGAGATTTAGCTGAGATACAACTGAGATTTAGCTCAGATACGGCTTAGATAAAACTCAGATACGGTTGAGATAAAACTGAGATACAACTGAGATATGGCTGAGATACAACTGAGACTTAGCTGAGATACGGCTGAGATTTAGCTGAGATACAACTGAGATATGGCTGAGATTCAACTGAGACTTAGCTGAGATACAACTGAGATTTAGCTGAGATACAACTGAGATTTAGCTCAGATACGGCTGACATAAAACAGATTAAGCTGAGATACAGCTGAGATAAAACTGAGATTTAGCTGAGATATGGTTGAGATAAAACTGAGATATGGCTGAAATACAACTGAGATTTAGCTGAGATACGGCTGAAATACAACTGAGATACAACTGAGATATGGCTAAGATACAACTGAGTTATGGCTGAGATACAACTGAGATTTAGCTGAGATACGGCTGAGATATAACTGAGAAATGGCTGAGAAAAACCGAGATTTAGCTGGGATACAACTGAGATTTAGCTGAGATACGGCTGAGATACAACTGAGATACAACTAAGATTTAGCTGAGATACAACTGAGATACAGCTGAGATTTAGCTATGATAAAACTGAGATATAGCTGAGAAACTACTGAGAATTAGCTGAGATACAACTGAGATACGGCTAAGATACAACTGAGATTTAGCTGAGATACAACTGAGATTTAGCTAAGATACAACTGAGATTTGGCTGAGATACAACTGAGATTTAGCTAAGATACAACTGAGATTTGGCTGAGATACAACTGAGATTTAGCTGAGATACAACTGAGAAACAGCTGAGATACAACTGAGATTTAGCTGAGATACAACTGAGAAACAGCTGAGAAACAGCTGAGATACAACTGAGATTTAGCTGAGATACAACTGAGAAACAGCTGAGATACAACTGAGATTTAGCTGAGATACAACTGAGAAACAGCTGAGATACAACTGAGATTTAGCTGAGATACAACTGAGATACGGCTGAGATACAACTGAGATACAACTGAGATTTAGCTGAGATACAACTGAGATATAGCAGAGATACAACTGAGATTTAGCTGAGATACAACTGAGATACGGCTGAGATACAACTGAGATTTAGCTAAGATACAACTGAGATATAGCTGAGATACAACTGAGATATGGCTGAGATACAACTGTTTTCAACAGTGATATTGAATAATCAGAAATGTTTCTTGAGAAGCAAATCATCATAGAATGATTTCTGAAGGATCATGTGACACTGAAGACTAGAGTAATGATGCTGAAAATTCAGCTTTGATCACAGGAATAAATTACAGTTAAAAATATTTTCAAATAGAAAACAGATCTTTTAAATTGTAATAATATTTCACAATTTTTACTGTATTTTTAAATAAATGCAGCCTTGGTGAGCAGAAGAGACTTCTTTCAAAAACATTAACAAACTTGTTACCGGTAGTGCTAAGAGTCGTCATTAAACAGCTCATAAGACAATAACAATTTTCTTGATCTCTGAAAGTCTATGTAGAAATACTGTAAAGATTCACCTCTGATCATTTACTGGTAATGACATCACAAACATGACGATTACATTAGATCTGACAACACACAACTCATTTCAAATGCAAACGGCTTAGCCAATCACAACAGACGTTTATATAAAGAAGTCTTAAAGGCACAGCAGCACAAACAGACTGTGAGATTGTAAGGACCAGAAAAGCTTGAAATTATGCAAAAAACATTATAAATGGTCCTCAAGGGAAAAATAAAAAGCATTTAAAGTTTAATACAGCAGTGTTACATCATAAATGTATGTATATTATAATCTGTTTGACTGTAAACCAGCGTATAGCAGTAAGACCCGGTCTGTCTCATTATCTGTGTGCTCTAGGGGCCCGGGGCTCCGCACACATCAGGGGCCACTCGTGTCAGCTTTAAAAGCCTAATTAACAAGTCATAAGAGCAATAATGAACGTTTCCGACATGTTAGTCTACGCTGAGAAAAATGAAATTACCCACAGAGGATGCTGGAAGTTTCCTGAGGGACGGATGGGAGAGAAATTGAATTTACAGTCCGTTATCTTTTCATTCCCGGACCTATGAGTTATATTCGCCATCTCTGCGTCCGCGGCGTGCTCGCACACACCTACAGGAGATGGATCACTATTAATTAGCGTTCACGCCTGAACTGAGCTGCACTTTAGAGATCCTCTGGCCGACGCTTGGCTGCAAAGAGTGGCGTAATAACCCCCTAAAGAGGCTTCAGAGCAGCGGACGCTGATCTCAGATGTCACTGATCTCAGGGCCATGATGTCACTTCACCTCTGTCTGCCACCATCAATATACCTGCAGATCTGAGGACAAATGATCTGAAAACAAGGTGATTATTAACAGCCAAACAGTTAGTGGTGAGAAATTAAACATGCAGCCTATTATTATAGTTATTTTTGAAGCAATATAAACATACGTAACCTGGAAATAGTGTAAACACTGAATAGAAGACACGCCATTGCTGCGTATGTGATGTGTGTTTGTTTTTACAAACTGACAGATGAGTCAGAATCAGTTTGAATCACTGAACCTGGAACAAGTTTGTAAACAAGACATGTGACCCGACCCCAGCAAACAGGAAATGTTCTCAGAACTCTAGCTAACGTTATGGCAAGGTTCTTTCAACGTTATAAGTAAACTTTCTTCCTTTGTTCAAAGTTATCTGGTCTTTAATAATGTTCCTGAAAATGTTGGCAGAAAAGATTATTTGTTAGTGCTGTCAAATTGATTAATCGCATCTAACATAAAAGTTTGTAAATATATGTGTGTGCGTATATCAGTGTTAATTTTCGTCATCATTTTCATCAACGACATTTTTTCACTGACGAAAATGAGACGATAACTAAATAAAAACCAGTTTTGAATGACAAAAACTATGACGAAAATCTATTGACATTTTCGTCAATGAATAAAAACACACAAGTACTGAATTGAGCTCTCTTTTGCGTATTTTCACGCTTGAACGGACAAATACACCGAAAATTGTCAAAATGCCCGTTTTGGCATAAAAACAGTTGGTTATGTCTTAAGTGAACGTAAACAGTTGGGAGAATATTAGATGTGTATCAGTGCACTGGATCCGTGCATTCAGCCTTAAAGTGACAGTAGCCTAATAAACCTGCTGCTATCCGTCATTAATGTTAATCAAACAACAAAAGAAAAAGAGAAAATCACTCAATGTTCTTGACTGAATAACTTTAATAGCTTTAATAAGGATTAATCTATATTTCTAAATTTTAGAGAAATGCTTAATTGATGCATTATTTAACTAAACCCATTAGATTTGTCGACTAAATCTACTGTAGATTTCGTCGACTAAAACTAGACTAAAACAATTCAGATGACTAAAACTAAATGGCATTTTAGTGAAAAGACTATGACTAAAACTAAATCAAATTTTGCTGTCAAAATTAACACACACACACACACACACACACACATATATATATATATATATATATATATATATACACACTTTTATGTTAGATGCGAATCATGCGATTAATTGCAATTAATTGATCTGACAGCACTATTATTTATACATCCAGGGCTCAACAATAAGGACTGCCCAATGGCCCGGGGCCAGTGTGAACGACGCTCGGGACAGTAGACGGAACGGTCACTTGCCCGATCGGGCCAGTGCTGTAGGGTGTGTGATATATATCGTCTATGATATCGTAATTGTTGATTTAACGATCTGAAATTATCGAGTATCTCCCTCACTTTACAAAAACCAAACAAAACACCCATTGAGTGCACGCATGCACTACGTGACGTGGTCTAGTAGGTTAGACTAGTGCGCGTGCATATTTCGAGTGTACGCTTTCACTGCGTGATTTAGTCTACTACAATGCCTCTAGAATGCCCCCAGAATTCAGGATAAGGGGCAAAATTGCCCCAGTATATCTTTCATATTTATATCATTTAATATAGTTAACCAATATTAAACAAAGAACGCCGTTTTTCTCCAAATATCAGCATGATTACAAATGTGATACTGATTTTATACAGCGTAAAGTTTAATGAACAAGAACTTAATATCAAGTGACTTACATTTTAGACACCAAATCGCCCGTTTCGCTCTATTTCACCAACGAAAATAATTCCAAAGTCCACAGAATTGTTTCGCGTCTCTGAGCAACACTTCCTGAATGAATCAGACGTTTGAAACAATCTGTTGAATCTCAATGACTCGCTCATTAACAGTGATTCACTGCCACCTACTGGCGGGTTTAATTTCACGTTTAAAGTGTCTTTTCATTTTTTAAATAACTTCAAATAACAGTATTTAACGTTTTATATTTTCAACATTTCAAAACATTATTTATGCATCTCTAACTGCTCTTGACTGATTAACTTTAATAAAGTTTAATCTATAGTTATATAGTCAGCTATACATTAGATAATTTCTGTACCTGAAAATCTCCTGTTTAAACCTACATGAAAAACTTGAAAAGCACTGTTTATTTCATTTATATGTTTGTTCTGTTGTATTTATTTTTGCTATTACTCATAATTTGATTATTTGTTACTATTTTATTACTTACTGTAACAATATTTAAAATTTAAGTGAGTTAATCTAGTAGCTTTTGGTGTCATAACCCTATTTATTAAGGTTACATGTATCAAAAACAACAAAAACAATAACTAGACTTATTTTATAGGCCCATTTTCTTTTCTTTTACTTTATTAATTTTTTGTTGTGGGGCAAGTGAAAATTTTGGCGGGGCAAGTAAAAAATTGAACCACTGGCCCGACCGGGCCAGTAGAAAAAATCCTTAGCGTTGAGCCCTGACGTCGTTCATAGAATGTTTTTTTTTTTCTGAAATGTTTTAGCTGGATGTTCGTCTAACGCTTTTTAAATGTTATTACTTGTTTCAGAACGTTCAGAGAACGTTCAAAAGTAACGTTCCCACAATGTTTGCAAATTGATAAAATGGAATGTTCTATTAACATTAAAAAACTGGATGTTTCTTGGAACATTTTTGGAACATGTTTTTGTTAGCTGGGACCTTACTAGTACTATCAATGATCAAACTCAAAATCTCTCAGCAACAGCTCACTGAACTGTCAAACACACTGAACTGCACACTAAATGAGTTACGTTAACATTAAACCATAAGATCAAAACAAACAAATGAAACAAACTAACCCAAACATGGACTGAAATCTGAAAGTTTGCCGGTCCCTTCAAGAGTCAAATGTTCACTTCAATCTCGTCGTCTCTCATCACTGTCCGTCTCTCTGCGTGTGTCGTGTCTTTCTGCAGAGGAAATGGTCTGGAAATAAGAACCTGTCAGTGACCGCGTCCAACAGATGACGAGCAGACCGGCCTCTTAATGTGAACGCAGAAAAAAGATATAAAGACAACTAAAGAGTGATCAAAACACCACTGACATGTGACAGCCGCCCGCCTGAGAGTCTTATCATTGCAGAGGAATGAATGGATGCACAAACACCATCAGCAGACCAGATTAATGCTGCTCCCCTCAGGATGAGGAACGAGTGCTGATGTCTGAAGAGATGAAGGATGTTCACGCTGCTCTTTTCTGAGTTTGAAACAACATGAGGACGACTAAATGATGACAGAACATACATTTTCGGTTTTCTCTCCCTCCTTTTAGGGGTGTAACAATACACTCATGTCACAATTTGGTTCGATACGCGATACTGATCTCGTGATACTTTAAACAAAGCCAAAATAGAGTTAACAAAAGCACTATTCATTACAAAGCTATATTTGGGATTACATTACAGATTATTTTTTACTATGTCTGGTGACACCAGAATAGAAATATTAATGATTCTACTTAGCTAAAAATACAGAATTATGATAGACATATATGTCTATTACAACATTACACTGGAAAAGTTTTAAATATTGTATTTTATTAAATACAGTTTTAATTTATTAATAATAATTAATAAACATGAAAGCTCAAATGTGTGACCTTCTGTGTTTACCATATCTGATGCTAAATTAAATCTGTCTAACCATCCATTTTGGGTAAACTATACGCAATACATACACTACTGGTCAAAAGTTTGGAATAATTTAGATTTTATAATGTTTTTTGAAAGAAGTCTCTTCAGCTCACCAATGCAGCAAAAATACAGTAAAAACAGTAAAATATTACTACCATTTAATATAGATGTTTTCTATGTGAATATATAGTAAAATGTAATTTATTCCTGTGATCAAAGCTGAATTTATTTGACTAAAAATACAGTAAAAATCACAAAATATTATTACAATTTAAAATAGCTGTTTTCTATGTGTATATATCGTAAACTGTAATTTATTCCTGTGATCAGAGCTGAATTTATTTGATTAAAAATACAGTAAAAATCACGAAATATTATTACATTGTAAATTAGCTGTTTTCTATGTGAACATATAGTAAAGTGTAATTTATTCCTGTGATCAAAGCTGAATTTTCAGCATCATTACTCCAGTCTTCAGTGTCACATGATCCTTCAGAAATCATTCTGATATGATGATTTGCTGCTCAAGAAACATTTATGATTATTATCAATGTTGAAAACAGTTGTGCTGCACTTATTTTAAATTGAAATAATATTTCACAATATTTCTGTTTATTTCTGTGCATTTTTCCATCATATAAATGCAGCCTTGGTGAGCAGAAGAGACTTCTTTCAAAGACATTATTTTAATTAAAAAATTGTGACCTGTTGCATTTTTGTATTGTGATATATTACGATAATATATTGTTACACCGCTACCTCGTTCCATTGCGCTCATTCCAAATATGTCATTCCACCAAAAAGTGAGAATTTGGTGGCTTATATGTTGTTATTTTCTACAGAAACACGCACAAATTTGGCACAGACTGAAGTTTGGAAATAATAACAGAAGAAAACTGACAGACAGCTGCTGCAGACGATAAAAGCTTTGTGCCGAGGGGCTGCGGTGTGTGTGTGTGTGTCTGTTAACACACACACACATACACAAACCTTCTATTTCTTCTCTGCTTGTCTCCTCTTCTCTAGCTTGCTTCCTAATCTAGTTGTCTAATAAACCTGGCACAAATATTGTTGGCTCTTTGATGAATAGCTTTTGTTCCCCCTTTGCAAGTTGCGTTGGATAAAAGCTTCTACTAAAAGCATAAATGTAAATGTAAATAAAACAGCCCATCATGTTGGGTAAAAAACATTTAACCCAACACAGCTGGGTCAAAACAACCCAGCACAGGGTTGCCAAAATGAACTCAGTGTTTTACTATATACTCAAAGTATGTACTTCTCCATCATCACACTCAGTAGAAGAGTGACTTTCTCTCGTCTTGAGCCTCGTTTGCATATTGAGTGGAGCAGAAATCTGATTGAGTGGCAACATGCCCACCGACAGCCAATCCAGAATGGCCTACAGGTTTGTTTTTCCCAGCAGCCTCTGCGTGCCGTTAGTGTCTGTCAATCACTGATTCTGACAGAACAGACAGAAGAGGGCCATAAAGGACAGACATCAGAACATGAAAGAATATTAAATACTGAAGTCAACTAGTTCTCAGTCCTGCTGAGACACGGCAGTGAACAATCAGGACATTAACAACAGAGAAGGTGGAAGAAGAGAAGACTGAGAACTGATATTAAAGGAATATTCTGTGTTAAACACAACTGACGGCATCATGACACGCTGAAAGTCTCAGAAAATCACTCTCGGTTTGTAAAAGCGAACCGTAAACATTTACTATATTGCACTTACAATCGAGGTCTATGAGTTAAATCTACAAGAGGGTCTAAAAGTAAAAATACTAAGATTTTAAAACAAGTTAAATTAAAGTTTTTGTTAATAAACGGACAAATATCTCTTTATATAAAAAAAATTCCTTTAATTTAATATGACAGCTGTAAGAAAATAATTTGAATGAACATTCTATTCTATTCCATTCCATTCTATTGCATTCTATTCTATTCTAATTTATTCTATTCTATTCTGTTCCGTTTTATTCTATTCTATTCTGTTCCGTTCTATTCTATTCTATTCTATTCCATTCCACTCTACTCTACTCCATTCCATTCTGTTCTATTCCATTCCATTCTGATCTGTTCTATTCCATTATACTCTATTCCATTCTATTCTATTGTATTCTACTCTACTCCATTCCATTCTATTATATTACATTCCGTTCTATTTCCATTCCATTGCATTTAATTCCATTCTATTGTACTCTACTCTACTATATTCTATTCCATTCCATTCTATTCCATTCCAATCTGTTCTATTCCATTATACTCCATTCCATTCTATTGTATTCTACTCCATTCCATTCTATTATATTCCATTCCATTCTATTTCCATTCCATTGCATTCAATTCCATTCTATTGTACTCTACTCTACTATATTCTATTCCATTCCATTCCATTCTATTCCATTCCAAACTGTTCTATTCCATTCTATTCTATTGTATTCTACTCTACTCCATTCTATTATATTACATTCCATTCTATTTCCATTCCATTCTATTGTACTCTACTCTACTATATTCTATTCTATTCCATTCCACTCCATTCCACTTCCATTCTATTATGTTCCATTACATTCCATTATGTTCCATTGCATTCAATTCCATTCTATTCTACTCTACTATATTCTATTCTATTTCACTGTACTCTATTCCATTCTATTCTACTCTATTCCATTCCATTCCATTCTATTCTATTCCATTCCATTCTATTCCGCTCCGTTCCATTCTATTCTACTCTATTATAACTCCATATACAGATTGGAAACAAAAAGTTATAATTATAATAATAAATAATTATATTTCTAACTTAATTTTATATCAAATATATTATTCATTCATATATTTATTTATATTTAGCAAAAACAAGTTTTATTCTATTCTATATAGTTTCAAACAAACTATATAGAATAGAATAGAATAGAATAGAATAGCAAGGTCATTCAAATTACATATTAAATAAAATAAACTTGTTTTCTAAACAGAGAGACATTTTGTGAGTTTATTTATTACTGATTATAGTCATAAAACATGAAATTAATGCAAAATAACTAAACGGACATAATCAGATCCTCACGTAGAAACAAAGCTAAAGTTTTCCAGGCTTCATTTTTTTAAACTGTTCATGACACGAGTGAATGAGCGCGGCTGTGGAAGATCAGGATGAGCTCCAGTGTACACAGCTTCAGTCTGACACACCTGAAATAAGTCACGTTGTATTTGAATTAATCAAACGGAGCTCAAACCACCAACAGTTCTATGCAAACACTCAAGGACATTTGCACCTCGTCAGATGAGAGTCTCGTCGTAACGTCTTGATGAAACTCGGCTGACCCGCAGATCACATTAATCACTCGTGCTGAAACGAGATCCGCCTACTGACACACACGAGTCACAGACACGCGCCTTCATCACGGGACGAGGACGCGTGTTTGAAAACCTTGTTGGCACATCGCTCATCGTTTTAGGTTTTAAATATTTGTCTTTGATTCCGGCTCATTAAAACCACCAGAGCCTCATTAATTCAAATATTTAGTCAATTAAAGTCTGAATCCTGTATAAATTAGGGAAATAAAACAGCCTGAAATAAAGCAGGGAAGTCCAAATGGGTTAAAGCATTTCCTCTCCCTACAATAAACGCTTAGTTCATCCAGAAAACAAACTTCTGGCATCGTTTACCTTATTTTCCAAGCTGCTCTTTTACAGTATAAAGGAAGTGGATGGATATCTGCCAATTACATTTGTCACAAGAGATTTTTGTATAAACAGCAAAAACCTGTTTTTTTGTTTGGTTGTTTTTTTGTTTTTTTGGGTTTTTTTTGGGGGGGGGGGGGTCATTTTCAAATGTGTTTCTAAATAAGTCTAAGGATCAAATGTGCGGGACGCTCTAAAAGTAAAAAATACTAAGCTAAAGTTAAAGTGTTTTGCAAGTTTTTGTTAAAAATCTGACAAAAATCTTTTTATTTTAAAAAAATTATTTATTTAATTTAATATGACAGCTGTAAGAAAATAATTTGAATGACCATTCTATTCTATTCTATTCTATTCTATTGTTGAATTATTTTAAAACTTATGTATTTTGCAAATTAAGTAAATAATAAAAATTACATATATATATATATATATATATATAAAATTAAATAATAAATAATAAATTTTATATGAAGAAAACAGATTGGAAACACAACAATACATTATTATATCTATTATTACATTTTATATATCTATTATATTATACATAATATTTTTTATATTATATTATATATGTTTACACCGTCACGTTTACACATTTACACTGTTAACCAAATATATTTGTCACCAGTTTCTGAAAAGTAAAAAATACTAAGCTAAAGTTAAAGTCTTTTGCAAGTTTTTGTTAAAAATATGACAAATATCTCTTTATTTTAAAAAACTGATTTAATTTAATGACAGCTGAAAATAATCTGAATGACTATTTTATTCTATTCTATTCTACTCTATTCTATAATTATTTTATCTCCTTCATATATAACTGTTGTGTGCTTTACAAAATAAGTAAATAATGAAAATAATATATATATATATATATATATACATATATATATATATATATAACACAACAATACGTAATAATATGTATTACAAATGTGTTTCTGAATATAATTACTTCTGTTCTGAATTCATCATGTTCTATGGAAGAAAAAGGTCAAAACAAACGAATTATTGATAGCAGATTATCAATTTTTAGGTGAACTATCCCTTTAAAACGGTTCTTGACTGACTTTACATGATGTCAGTGTGTCGATAAGGGCTGCTGCTGTAGATTAGAGTCGGTGTGAATCAGTAAGATAAGAGAGCCAGCGCTGTTAATGACAGACCAGCCCGTCTGAGGGCAGAACCACAGCAGATGAGCTCACAATGACTCGGGTCTCGTCCATCATTGACTGAAAACTGGACACGGTTTTGGACTGCTGTTGTTCACTGGTATGAGACAAATGGAGTGTGAGTTGTGTGAAAACTCAGAGTGTCACGCGCTGCCCACAACATGTCAGAACACATTCACTCAGGACAAATAAAGAGCCAACGAGACACAACAGCAATGAAGCCAGCAGTGCACTAAAAATACAGCAACAGCGTTCGCTTACTACAGTCTCACACACACACACTGTCTTCATTTCACAGACTTTACTGAACAAAACCAATTATTAAGAAACATTTATGATTATTATCAATGTTGAAAACAGTTGTGCTGCTTCAGATTTTAAAAACAGACTTATGTGTGTGTGTGTGTGAGCCGGCCAAATATTCTCACCAGTCACAGTTAAGATCTGATACACACGCAGTAAAGGCTGTCCTTAATGGTTTATAAGTTATTGTTAAAAATCAATTTCCCTATGGAGAAAATGAATGGAGTTTTTACCAGAACTCGACTGTTGCGCTCTATTAATTCTGTTAATATACAGTGCACTCCAAAAGATCACTAGTGAAAATGCTTCTAATTTGCATTTCTCCAAACTCAACACAAATCTCTTCACTGCAAATGACGTTATTTTTGTATCAGTTTGAATGAAGTTGAAAGCTTCATGAACTAAACCTGATGATCAGAGATGATCCAAAGAGTATCTGGAGCTTTAATGGAAGAACAACATCTGAGTCACATGATCAATGACACTCATTTACTAAGTCACCTATATAGAAATAAAGCACAATCTGAAAGATATGACATCTTTAAACGCTTTGTCAATTTTTTTTTTTGTTTTACACTTTTCAAAATCTAAAACATTATTTATCTCTAGATTTAGATTAGATTTTGAATCACAGATTTCCAATGTGCTCTCAGACTTTTGGACCCCACTGTGTATGTGTGTGTGTGTGCGCGCATGCGCTTGTGTGTGTGTGTGTCTGTCCGTAAAGTATTATTTAGTTTTTCTATTGTATATTTTCAGCCAACAGTATCAATTTTCATCATGAAATATCACACCTATCACAATAAAAACACGACCCATCCTTAATTTTTCCTTCAAATTTTAGCGGAAACGAATTATGACAATAAAAGAAAACACAATTAACCTCATACACACACATCTCATAATAACTGATAATTTCAAAGAAGAGCATTTAAATATGGATCTGAATGATATGATAATAATCATAAATGTTTCTTGAGCAGCAAATCATCATATTAGAATGATTTCTGAAGGATCATGTGACACTGAAGACTGGAGTAATGATGCTGAAAATTCAGCTTTGATCACAGGAATAAATTATATTCTACAATATATTTACATAGAAAACAGTTTTTTTTTTTTAATTGAAATAATATTTCACAATTTTTACAGTATTTTTGATCAAATAAACACAGCCTTGGCGAGCAGAAAAGACTATTACGTACATAGTGGAGTCCAAAAGTCTGAGAGCACAAAATCAAAATGTAATTTAAACCTGGAAATAAATAATGTTTTAGCTTTTTGAAAATTCAATGATCAATGTCACTAATTTACTTACAAAGAATGATTTTATATCTTCAGACTGAGCTTTAATCATGTCCGTCACCAGCGCTGACCAACAAAACCGACAGTGAAGCTACAAACGAACTCACAGAACCGCAGCTGCAGGTCAAACACAGATGCGGCTACAAACATACGGCGAGTCCTTTCAGGACAACCAGGTGTTTGAATCCAACCGTACGACCATGACATCACCTGCGGCTTTAACGGCACACGAGCGGATCGTTATTACGGCGGGAACCTACGGCTCCTTTGATCTCAGCCGAGTCACGGCGAACCACGACGGCCCGAACGGCCCAAACAGATGGCGAGTCAATGGAGGCAAGTGACCTAAATTAACGGCCACTCCAACACGGAGTCACTCGCCCTGTGTGTGTGTGTGAGAGAGAGAAAGAAGGTTAATTACCTCCTCGTCCTTCACTGTCGGCCGGTTTCACCTGGATGGGCCGGTTCATCTGAATAAGAAAGAGAGAGAGTTGTTAGAACAGCATGTGTGTGTGTGTGTGTGTGTGTGTGTGCGCGCATGTGTGTGTGTAAGAGCATGTTGATACTTTTAGAGTCACAAGAGTATCAGAAAAATAAACAAATTGAGAAATCACACATCATTTTACGCCAGACTGCTTCACAAACGAGGGTCAATTTAACGCTGGATTTGCACAAAAGATTAACATGACGGCACATGCTAGTGGATGAGTTGAATCAACTTCACAGCAACTACATAAATTTATCCACTAACCATTCAGAAACGTCTAAAAGTTGTAACTTCTTCCTGAGTCTCTCCATCAGTGTCGACTCCGGTTTGAACAATGTAAGGCTGAACACCGTTACTGACAATCCTCATTTTGGCTGCGTGAGATTCTCCAGCTTTGTTGTTGTTGAGCGACCGAAGCGCGAACTGTTAAAGCTCCGCCCTCTTCTGGAAAGGGGGCCGGGAGCAGCAGCTCATTTGCATTTAAAGGGACACACACAAAAACGGTGTATTTTGCTCAAACCCAAATAGGGGCAAATTTGACAAGCTATAATAAATGATCTGTGGGGTATTTTGAGCTGAAACTTCACAGACACATTCTGGAGACACCAGAGACTTATATTACATCTTGTGAAAGGGGCATTATAGGTCCCCTTTAAAAGCAATGATCTCCAGGGACGTGTGCTGATGCCCAACCAAACTACAAGCATTAGAGATATTAAATCAATTGAAAAATCAATCAATCAATCAATCAATCAATCAAATATAAATTTACCCGACCATCGATGTTGAAATGTGGGTAAAATAATGTTAGATGTTGTATCAACAATGAAAAAACATGGCTAATGGTTGAAAAAAGGTGAATAAATACATTTAAGTCAACGTTAAAATCTGAACAAGATCTGTATGAAAAATTAAATGTTGCAAATATCAGTGTTTGCAAAATATCAACAAAATTCAACAGTGAATCATCTATGATGTTTATTTGTCTGTGAATGATCAAAAATAATCAAATAATAATCAAATGTAATCAAAATCATGCAATTTTTTGTAGAATATAATATTTTGTACATACATTAACGTGGGTGAATAACGGCAGGGTAATAAGAAATAAATATAAGAATATTTTTAAGAAATAAATATAAGGAGAAATGGACATTACCAATTTGATAATCACAAACTAAAAATAAAAAGGAAATTTTCATTTAGCAAATTGATGCATACATTTGTTTTATAAAATGTGCTCAGATACTAAAGCATCTTGAGCATAACCTTAATAAATGTTGACAGATTTATGAATGGAAAAAAATAAAACAAAACACCATTGGTGAAAAATTCACTATTCTCTGAAAACAAGCCAAATGTTCTCTAGGTTACATTTGTATTGCTTAATGGATGTTTTCGAAGTTTAGAGTTGGAGTTTTGGCTGCGTGTGTCAGTTTCATTCATCTGATCTGGTTTTGCTGGTGAAGGCGCAGCTGAACAAAGCGATGTGTGTGTCAGTGTTCGGGTCAGACTGAGACTCGTGAGACGTTCTCTCTTCATTCTGATTTGTTCAGTCTCAGGTCTCCAAACTTGTGTGATTGGTTGTAAAGCTCCAGAGCTGCGGCCCGTTAAAATCCTCCGAGTCGCGGAGGCAACAGGAGTCATTAAGCAGCACAGGGTACACCGGGAGTTGCTAAGCAACCGGGCAGATCAGGTCGGCAGCCTGTTGGTCTATGGGCGAATTGGCACAAGCCTTTTTTCTCATGCACCATTTTCCACCATTTTTTTCCATGGTGTGTCCAATGAGGTTAAAGGAAAAACTCCAATTATTCACCAGAACCCCCGAATGAAATTCTCCCCCCACCTCCGCCCCACTTTAATGTCCTCTTTTACTCAGTTTGACAAAAAGTTTTGTGCCATCACTGAGAGCCGGCGGCCAGATACACCTTACACACACACCTGGATACGGCCCACAAGAACAAACCCACCTACACGGACCACACCTGAAAAAAGAGAAAACTCCAATGAAACCACTTCAATATCTCAAATGTTTTTCCCAGAAACCAATGAGAATTCTGCTTGAGTCTCCTGCCTCCAAGATGTTTCTTCAGCAATCACTAAAAAGTGAAACCACCCCCCCAAAAAGACCCCAAATATTATGACACTTAAAATAAAAATAATTACTAATTTTCACACTTATGTTAAATAAAAACATGAATAATACATGATATGACATTAACAGATGAAAATGACATGCATATATTGAGTTAAATGAGGAAATGCCTTCGATGTTTTCTATAAAGCGGACTATAATTACTTCAGACACAAACACAAACCCTAAAATAAAATGTTTTGGAGTTTATTTACTTTAATTATGAATAGGTCCCCCCCTCATTCTGAAGATTCAGGTGTGTTTTTGAACACACACACACACGTCTGCTCACGGCGAGTGTCCGCTCTGGCTGATGAAGCGTCTGAACTCATGAGCGCTGAAGGAGCCGTTCGCTCGAGCATGTTTTCTCAGATAGAGAAACACGGTGTGTGTCAGATTCATTAGAGTCCCAGTAGAGTTCAGTACGCTCATGTGCTTCATCTCTGTCTCTCTCGCACCCTTTGGCCTCAAAAACCAATATGGCTCCCTGCACACACTCCTTGATGGCTTGATCAATGCTGACAAATAGGCCAGCGCTCCTCACCTCCACACGCTCGTCTGTCTCTCTATTACTCCACCAGCGCTCCTGTCTCACCTCCACACGTTCGTCTGTCTCTCTATTACTCCACCAGCGCTCCTGTTTCACCTCCACACGCTCGTCTGTCTCTCTATTACTCCACCAGCGCTCCTGTCTCACCTCCACACGTTCGTCTGTCTCTCTATTACTCCACCAGCGCTCCTGTTTCACCTCCACACGCTCGTCTGTCTCTCACCGTGCTTCTCCACTCCTCCTGTTACCATACATGCTGCGTTTTATTTCAACACTCTTACACAGCAGAGAAGACAAGACAAGACTAGACCAGATGCGACAAGAAGAAATGAGAGGAGAGACTGGGGCCCAGGTCAGGAAGCAGACAGACCGGCTAAACCGACCGTCTGCTAGCTGTCTCACGTCACAGAAGTCAGATAAATCACAACACATAGAAACTCTTACACCTAGATATTATCACATAGAGACTGTGTCTGTACCCCGAATTAGCAAATACAAAAAACTTCCAAACCCATTTAAGGGTAAAAATTTAATTGATGTTCAACAAATAAAAAACAGAGATAATACTGATAAACAAATGATAAAGCTTGGGTTGCTGAATATTAGATCCCTTTCTTCAAAATCACTTATTGTAAATGATATTATCACAGACAATAATCTAGATGTGCTGTGTTTGACAGAAACCTGGCTAAAACTAGACGATTACATTACTTTAAATGAGTCTAGCCCTCAAGGTTACGATTATCGACACAATCCTCGTCAGAAAGGCAAAG
The DNA here is from genome assembly GCA_039654765.1 of Mylopharyngodon piceus. Taxonomy (NCBI): domain Eukaryota; kingdom Metazoa; phylum Chordata; class Actinopteri; order Cypriniformes; family Xenocyprididae; genus Mylopharyngodon; species Mylopharyngodon piceus. The sequence goes on along the minus strand of CM077458.1, from coordinate 33,918,812 downwards.
GGGGAGGTGTTGCTGTAATTTATAGTAATATCTTCAGTATTACTCAAAAGTCTTTCGAATATAATTCCTTCGAAGTGATGGTGCTTTATGTAACGTTATGTAAGTTGACATTTGTGCTGGCTACTATATACAGGCCACCAGGACACCATACAGACTTTATCAAAGAATTTGCTGATTTTCTATCGGAGTTAGTACTAGCTGCGGATAAAGTCCTTGTTGTTGGTGATTTTAATATCCATGTAGATAATGAAAAAGACGCATTGGGTTTGGCATTTACAGACATTCTAAACTCTAGTGGAGTTAGACAACACGTGTCAGGACCCACTCACTGTCGTAATCATACTTTAGATCTAATATTGTCACATGGAATCGATATTGATGCCGTTGAAATTCTGCAGCAGAGTGACGACATCTCAGATCATTATCTAGTCTTGTGTATACTACATTTAGTCAAGGCGGCTAAACTGCCTCCCTGCCACAAATATGGTAGAACCATCACTTCTACCACTAAAGATCGCTTTATAAATAATCTTCCTTATCAGTTTCATCGCCTTAGCATACCAGACAGCTTAGAAGAACTGAATGTTGCAACAGAAACTATTGACTCTCTCTTTTCCAGCACATTAGACTCAGTTGCTCCTTTGCACTTAAAAAAGATTAAGGAAATTAGTCCAACGCCGTGGTACAACGAGCACACTCGGGCCCTTAAGAAAGCAGCCAGAAAAATGGAGCACAGCTGGAAGAAAACAAAACTAGAGGTTTTTTTGCATTTCGTAGAGAGAGAATGATTGAGTACAGAAAGGCCTTAAAAACTGATAGATCTGCTTATTTTTCAAATCTTTTAGAAGAAAATAAACATAACCCTAGGTATTTATTTGATACAGTGGCTAAATTAACAAGAAATAAAGCTTCAACTTCTGATGTTTCCAAAGAGCACAGCAGTAATGACTTTATGAACTTTTTTACATTCAAGATTGACAATATTAGAGAGAAAATTATAACCATGCAACCGTCTACTACAGTATCGCGTCAGACAGTGCATTGTAGTGTCCCTGAGGAAAAATTCCATTCATTCGCTGCTTTAGGAGAGGAAGAATTGTCTAAACTTGTTAAATCATCAAAATCAACAACATGTATGTTAGACCCTATACCGACTAAGCTATTGAAAGAGATGCTTCCAGAGGTCATAGATCCTCTTCTTAATATCGTTAATTCGTCTTTATCACTAGGATACGTACCAAAAACTTTTAAGCTGGCTATTATTAAACCTCTTATTAAAAAACCACAACTTGATCCTAGAGAATTAGTCAATTACAGGCCGATCTCAAATCTTCCTTTTCTGTCAAAAATACTAGAAAAGGCAGTATCATCACAACTATGTTCCTTTTTAGAAAGAAATGGTATCTGTGAGGATTTCCAGTCAGGATTTAGACCATACCATAGTACTGAGACTGCTCTCATTAGAGTTACTAATGATTTGCTCTTATCATCAGATTGTGGTTGTATCTCTCTATTAGTGTTACTGGATCTTAGTGCTGCATTTGACACTATTGATCACAATATTCTTTTAAATAGACTCGAAAATTATGTTGGCATTAGTGGAATTGCATTGTCATGGTTCAAATCATACTTATCTGACCGTTATCAGTTTGTAGTAGTAAACGAAGAGATGTCATATCGATCACAAGTTCAATATGGAGTACCGCAAGGCTCAGTACTAGGACCGTTGCTTTTCACTCTGTACATGCTACCCTTGGGAGATATCATTAGGAAGCATGGCGTTAGTTTTCACTGTTACGCTGATGATACTCAGCTCTATATTTCTTCGCGCCCTGACGAAACTTAACAATTGACAAAATTAAAGGAATGCATAGCTGATATAAAAAATTGGATGACCAGTAATTTCCTACTACTAAATTCAGAAAAAACAGAGATTCTAATTATTGGACCAAAAACTTCTGCACGTAATAACCTAGAATACTGTCTAACACTTGATGGCTGCTCTGTTAAGTCTTCGTCGTCAGTTAGGAACCTGGGTGTGCTCTTTGATACCAATCTTTCATTTGAAAGCCATGTTTCTAGCATCTGTAAAACTGCATTCTTCCATCTTAAAAAATATATCTAATCTACGACATATGCTCTCAATGACAAATGCGGAACAGTTAGTTCATGCGTTCATGACCTCAAGGCTAGATTACTGTAACGCTTTACTGGGTGGTTGCCCTGCTTGCTTGATAAATAAACTACAGCTCGTACAAAATGCAGCAGCTAGAGTTCTTACTAGAACTAGGAAGTATGACCATATTAGCCCGGTTCTGTCAACACTGCATTGGCTTCCTGTTAAACATCGTATAGATTTTAAAATCTTGCTAATTACTTACAAAGCACTAAATGGTTTAGCTCCCCAGTACCCGAGCGAGCTCTTAACGCATCATAGTCCTTCACATCTATTGCGATCTCAGAATTCAGGCCAGTTGATAATACCTAGAATATCAAAATCAACCGCAGGTGGTAGATCCTTCTCCTATTTGGCACCTAAACTCTGGAACAATCTTCCTAGCATTGTTCGGGAAGCAGACACACTCTGTCAGTTTAAATCTAGACTAAAAATGCATCTCTTTAATATGGCATACACATAACACATTATCAATTTATGTTTTCAAATCCGTTAAAGGATTGTTAGGCTGCATAAATTAGGTCAGCCGGAACTGGGAACACTTCCTATAACACCAGATGTACTCGTTACATCAGAAGAAGAATGGCATCTACGCAAATATTAGTCACTCTCTTTATCCCGAGGTTTACTGTAGTCAGCCGGATCCGGGCCGTATCCAGGTGAGATCAAGGACCTGCGCCTTGACACGACGACAACGCAGCCCTGAAGTGTCAGCAGAGATTGAGTCAACTAGATCATCCACTGTGAAGGCCTCATCGACACGACAGCCAGTGGCACAGATCCTCAACAAACCGTCCATACCGGCGTGATGAATACAATCCTCAACTGGATGGAACTGGAATAAATACTTTGACTGTTGCGATCCCAATTTAACACCTGTTTTGCCACCTGATGTCACCTGTTGGAGTTTGGGTTCCTTGCCGCTGTCGCCTTTGGCTTGCTTAGTTGGGGACACTTGACATTTGATATTCAACAGTGTTTTGATCTGCCTGCATTGACACCATTGTATGCGAACTGAACGGAGCTGGATGATGACATCACTGTTTACTCCAGTGCTGATATAACGGAATGAATCAATACTGAATTTACTTAAAATGGACAATGACACCATTTTCTTTAAGAGCTGCTGTGCAGCCAAAATTATATACCAGTTATCACTGTAAAGCTGCTTTGACACAATCTGCATTGTAAAAAGCGCTATATAAATAAAGGTGACTTGACTTGACTTGAGAGGAGACAAGAAGATCAGAGAAGATACCAGAAGAGAAGATCAAAGAGACGAGAAGAGATGAGCAAGATGGACACATGACACAAGGTGAGAAGATTAGAGAAGAACATCTTTAGCGCTTTACAGTCTTAATAATAATTAACAGCTGCCTAAGAGTGTCATGACACACATGACATTTGCATTTACCTGCTCACAGGACGCTCTCTCTCTTTACCATGGTGAGTGAGTGAGTGTGTGAGCTGCCCGCTCTTTCAAATTGCCTGTCATGTCCTGTGGAGCGTGGAGAGGCCGACCCGTCTCAGACACACACACACGCAACGGTTGCAGGAGTGCGCGTGTGGAGGCTGCTGTCAGGTTAAATGCAGCAGGAGGGTGTGAGGGATATTTTTAGATTGCAGCAGGTTTCCTTCTGGAAGAAGAAAATGAGTAAAACGACTTCAGAACATCATTTTCCGGCGGGACTCTGTCCCGTTCTATGCATGTGCCATCTCTCTGTCATTTTTCTCACTGGTGAAACTTTCCCGCTCACATAGTCACATTCGGTGGCCCACCCACAGCGCCGCTGCGTCTACAATCCTGCCGGGTTTGTTTAGGCCTCACCGCAGCGGGTCGGCCCGGTCAGAGACGCCCGGCTGCTCTATAAAGCTCAGGATGGATGGGCATATAGATCACAGCGGGAGAGAGAGACGCGGCACACTACATTAGCTTTATGGGCCTTTTCTCTGCCAGAGAAAGAGACGCCGACAGACACACAGAGACACGACTAACAGATGACTCACCAAGACAGGAAATTTTATGAGGGACAGAGGTGAGAGAGACAAACACAGATGAATGAGACACAGGGCACAACTAGAAGAGACGAGGAGAGGAGGTATGAGATGAAACAAAAAATAGAAAAAGAAAGAACTCAGATGTCAGGAACTCAGATACCAGTTCAGTTTAGGCAGCAGCGCCCTAAAACACACGATGCAGTACACTTATCTCGGCCTGATCATCACTGTTCAGGAAGTTTCAGTATGGCAGTGAAAGATAAAGCTCAAAGAGCTCTATATGGCATCAAGAAAAAAAATCCAAAAATACTGAATTACCGAAGTGAGGTTTGGGGTCCACTCAGTGATCAGAGCTACACTAACCAACAGAAGCCCTATACACAGAATTCTGCAAACTCATTCTAAAACTACAAAGAAAAACACCCAATAATGCATGTAGGGCGGAATTAGTAGGGTTGCATATTGAGAACCGGTTCCAAATTTCCAAGAACCGGGGATTTGATAAGACATGTGCATTTTGATTACATTTAACGATTCCTGTGTTTGCATTTCAATGTGATTTTATCCATTCAAGCGAAAGAGAACACAATTCGGCACTAGCGCGCTGTTTTCGGCGCTGTGCACACATCTAAAGCGTGCACAGAAAGCATCGTCTTATATAGTGCGCGAATACTGAATTGAGTTGTCTTTGGTATCTTCTTGTGCTTGAACGGACACATATACACAAAATTATGTCAAAATATGCTCGTAAACACAGTCGGTTTTGTCTCAAGTGAACGTGAACAGTTGAGGGAAAAAATACATGTGTATCAGTATATTGGATCCGTACATTCAGTCTTAAAGTGACAGCAGCCTAATAAAACCGCTGCAGTCTGTCATTAACTTTAATCAAAAAACAAAAAGAAAAATCACTCACTGATCTTGAATGAATAACTTTTGTAACTTTAATAAGGATTAATCTACACTACCGTTCAAAAGTTTGGAATCTGTAAGATTTTTATGTTTTTAAAAGAAGTTTCGTCTGCTCACCAAGGCTTTGATCACAGGAATAAATTACTTTATAAAATATATTCAAACAGAAAACAGTTATTTTAAATTGTAATAATATTTCACAATATTACTGTTTTTACTCTATTTTTAAATAAATAAATGCAGCCTTGGTGAGCAGACGAAACTTCTTTTAAAAACATTAAAAATCTTACCGATTACAAAATTTTGAATGGAAGTGTATATATTATTAATAAAAAGAAAACTACACAGTGATATTTTCCGTTTGATTACATTTGATTTCTGTATCTGAACTTTGTTCAGTTGTAGGCCTATTTATTTGTGCTTTTGCCAATTTATTTGTTCTTATTTTATTACTGACTGTTTATCTGTCTTTAATAATATTTTAAATTAATATTAGTTAGACTAGTTGTTTTTGCTTTGGTATTTTTGTTTAAACCATAGGCAAAATCTCCTTGTGTAAGTTCTTTGGGCTGCTGATTTTTGATCATGGTATTCAGTTGCAACAGAATGTTTAGCAAAAAGAACAAATGTGTTTGATATCTATATGACTTTTTTTTTTTTACCTTATTGGAACTGATGAGAATCGTAATCGATAAGCATAATCGGAATCGTGATCAGAATCACTAAAATTCAAATGATGCCCAACCCTAAGAATTAGGCTGATTCCCATTGATTACTAATATGCAAAAAAGATCCCTCATATTCTGGATGCATCTAAAATCGAGTCCTATAGAAAAGCTACATTTTAAAGCATTACAAACCCAAGAACCGAACCCTGAAAAAAGTCCCCTCAGTCAGCTGGTTCTGAGACTTACTAACCGGACTAACTCTACTAACACTAACCAGTCTCAGACCAGCACTGCTTCTCACCCAAAACATCAAAATAAATCAAATTATTAAACAATCTAAAAATACATATCTGGAACATTGGGATCAGGAAACTAAAACACAAAGTAAATTACAATTCTATCAAACTCTAAAATCAAATTATGAATTGGAAGAATATCTCCAGAGTGTCAGAGACACAAAGCAGAGATGGATCCTGACCAAGTACATTCATTTTTATTTTTCTAATAAAGCTCATTTCAGTTGAATTGAATTGAATTGAAACGAGAAGAGAAAAGACAAGAAATGAGATGAGTAGGGGTGTCTCTTCATACTTTAGAACTGTAAATGATTTATGAGCTTCTACAACTTTTGACATCCTTACTGAACTCCTTTCCACAAATTGATCATAGAAATAAAAACAGTATAAATAAAAGTGAACACAGTTTTCTCTTAGTCTAATTAAGTGCAAACAATAAGTGCAACCATAATCAAAGTATCTCTCAATATTCAAAGTGCAAATAGAGACCAATTTTTTTCTTCAAACATGATACAGAGCTGAGAGATGGTTACAACTACACAACCCAGCTTAAGATCGCTTTCATATTGGGAGATATTTGCATCAGGGAGCCACTGTCAAAATGCGGGGTATTGAAATCGCGTTTTACTTTCGCTTTCAATTTCGCAATCACGCATACTCTGTGAATAGGGAGCGGCGGTGCTGAGCATGCATTCTACCAGATAAGACATTTATTAGACGCTTTTAGGCTCTGTTGTGCCACGAATCCTCCACCATGGTCTTGCCAGTCATCTCGTCACTTACTCTCATCACGTGATCAGTGAACTCTGATTCCTGCTGCACTACGTACGACAGCTTGTATTAAATGAGCTGGATGTGATTGACTGGATGACCTTTATCCAACTGAATTAAATGGTTTTTATTTCTATAAAAAGCAAAACGACAGTGGAGGTGTAATGTAAACGTAGCGGTGGCATATTCTATCCTAATTTTACCCTCATACTCCATCATGGCAATACCACGAGACAGCTTTTCACCACGACGAGAAATCTCGTCACACAAGAACAGAAATGAGAAAAGATGAAAAGAGAATAAACAAGTAGAGAAGAGAAAATAAGAGATGAAACATGATGAAGAGAGAAGACAAGATGAGACGAAAAGAGGAGATACGTGAAGAGCAGATGAGAATATACTAAGAGAGCTGAGCTGAGAAAAGAGAGAGATAAACAGAGAGAGATCAGCAGGTCAGAAGATCCCAGACAATCACATGAAGAAGAAAACACAAGAGAGATGAGAAGAATATTTCACGACAACAGCCACACTGACAACACGCCTGTAATAACTCTCTCTCTCACACACACACACACGAGCGATCTCACATTAATCTGACTGATAAATATAACACTCAGCACTTTGATGAAGTGCCACAATTATTGTGAAGACGAATGTGTGTGTGTGAAGATAAACGAGTGGATTTGCCCTTGCTACAGGAGCAGATCTCAGCGCAGAGGAACGCGGCTCATTACCAACCATGAGTCCATCTTCCACAGATACCGCCACAGCTGTGAAATACACACACACCAAACACTTCATACATCCCATGACCACACGCTCAGAAAAATCAGCCTCCTGTCAAACCCAACCACAGCACTGATCCATGAAGACATATTCAAAGAGCCGAAACGATGTTTATATGTCTCATAAATGAAACGTGTAGCTTCTGTTTTAGATGTTTTGTATTTTGAATCATCAACTGCATTCGTGGCTGCAGCATCATTAGCATCGCCTGAGGATCAGACTGAAATAAAGCAGCAGAAACGCCGAGATACGGATGAGACGAGACAGCGACTGGCTCTCAGGCACATGTGTGATTCCAGGCGGGCAAATACAGACTGAGAGGTGTGAAAGCATTTGAGAGCGTGTCTGGAGATAACGCTTTATTATATAGAGATCAACTGGTAGAACATCAAAGTCATCAAAGGGAACGCGTACTAATAACCTGTACAGTCAAAATGCAAATGTAAATAACGAGATAAAAGCATCTGCCAAATTAATAAAAGTAAATATTGTGGCATCACCTCACATATTGGACTGATTTATTCCTCTGAGGACTTGAGATTATACAGCTTATTATAAGACTCAAATGCAAACAAAAGGCTTATACACTGAAAAAAAATTGTTTTTGAAGTTTTACTGTAGTATGTATTACAAGAAAATACTATTTCATTTTTTTCTACTTTAAAATGTCATGTTTTATTCAATGTTTTACTTGCCTTTTCTCTTGTGAAAATTATTTCAAAGTAAATCTTACATCAAATTTTTAGTGTACATGTTATTTTGAAACAACTAATTTATTATTTGAACAAGGTCTCCTGTGGATGTTCATAATTTCATAAAATGTTTCATAAGGAACGAGTATCTACAGATGTGAATATTTTGCCATGGGGAATTTGAATCAAGATTCTGTATGAATATTTAATTATTTGCCAGAAGTCAGTACAGAAACCGGCCTGTTGTTGCCAAATGAAAAAATTGCAATGCACAACACTGTTTAGCGCTTTTCTCAATACACAGTTTCAAAGTAGAAATTCATGATAGTTTATGATTTCTTAAGTCGCATTTAGCAGATTATGGCTGGGCAATAATTTAGTCTACATTTTGCAATGATACAAACAATCAAAAGATTAAATATACTTCAGTATATCTTTAGTTGGACCTTAGCACTACTTCTGCACAATTAAAGTGCGTTAAGTACAAAATTAGTTGTTCCAATTTAGCAGACTTTAAGTCTACCAGTTTAGTATACCAAAAGTACAATTGCAGGATATTTTTATGAAGTACATAAATATGTGAATGTATTTGTAGTATTCTTAGCATGAAATGTATTTCAAATACATTTTAGTATACATATTTTTCACTAGGGTATAGCGTTGTGCAATAATATTGAGATTGTAAAAAGATATAAACAATCACAGAGCCCAGATTTGCTAGTATATGTTGCAACAAGGCTAAGGGAAAGTTCAGCTTCATTCACCTTATTGCAAAAGGAATCACATGGTCTTTTACAGCAGCACCATTCAGATCCGATGTCTTCTTTTTCTCTGATCAACAAAAAAACAGCAGTTTTTTAGTGCAAGTACAACAACAAAGTGCGAGATTTGGTGCATTTGGTCTGACTGTGTATTTCATCATTCTCATGCTGCCATAGTATTTTGGGCCAAATCACAGCTCACAAACTAAACTGTAAAGCCGGAATTTACAAATGCAGCTTAATTATGACTCAATGCAATTAGCTTCCACCAGTATTCTTTCATTGACAGCACAGATCATCAGAGGAGCCTTTGAGTTCATATTAGTCACGTGCAATTCAGTTTGTTGTCAAGTGCTTTATCCTGTTCTGTACACAAAGAGTTCAGTAATTTACGTGAGTGGCAACCGCATTCTACAACTGAATTAACTTGGTAGTGACAACAGCGATCCCGGACGAGCCCCCAACCTACGCAGTGCGTATCTCTTTTGACAACAGCGATCCCGGACGAGCCCCCAACCTATGCAGTGCGTATCTCTTTTGACAACAGCGATCCCGGACGAGCCCCCAACCTATGCAGTGCGTATCTCTTTTGACAACAGCGATCCCGGACGAGCCCCCAACCTATGCAGTGCGTATCTCTTTTGACAACAGCGATCCCGGACGAGCCCCCAACCTATGCAGTGCGTATCTCTTTTGACAACAGCGATCCCGGATGAGCCCCCAACCTATGCCATGCGTATCGCTTTTGTATGCGGTGCAAGAAAACCACAGGGAAAGAGGTACAAGCATTGAGTCAATCGTGTTGTCAGATCTAGACAAACAGAACAAGAACAAGCTCATAATAAACTGAAATAAATCTAAATGCTTTACATTGAAAACAAGACCAAAATATTGCGAACCAAACCTGCCCTCTTTAATAACTCCATAAACTTGATTGCTTTATGAGCCCAAGGTGTCAATCATCTCAATTTCGGGAGTGATTCGTGTTCTGTACGAACACAGAATGCTAATTTAGGGGATTCACTCCCATATTCAAATGCGGTTGTCACTCCTGAAACTTTACAGTGATTTCAGAGACTCTGGAGACGGTCGCTAAAACTCATTTCCAGAAAGGTTTGATGGGAGAAAATGTCATTTGATGAAAGACGCAACAGAGAGGCTGAATTGAGAAAGAGAGAAAGTAAGTGATAAAGAAAGAGAAAATGGCATTTGCAAAACAAGCGGCTTCTTATGCAAATGCATGCTAATTTATGCAAGCACTGCCATGACAGCGGCAGAGGCTGCGTTGATTGGCAGATGCAGGTCTGCTGCGTTTAGCGTGAGTTAGGCGCAGCCGTCTGCTCCTGTTCAACACGCCGATCTGATCCACGCAGACAACACCGCCGAAAACAACCGCTCATTATGAGGACGGCCACACCTGTCCCATGGTCACGTGACTGATGCGAGGATGTTTGTCACAAAAGTTTTCCCAGAAAAAAAGGCTCTATTTTCAGTCCCTTCAGCCACAAAACAGAATTGCTCTAATTGCTTAATATTTCACAGTAGACAAAATTAATTATGCATCTGTTAATGATATTATTAAAGGAACGTGTGACTCTTGAAAGTGAATAAAACAGCAGCTGATCAGCAGCTGATCTCTGTTGTGATTATTTTTATGAGATTTACTTCACTCAAAGACATCAAGAAAATCAATCAATCAAAGCAAAAGTTCTTAAAGTCCTTCATAACACAACACAGTGAGGTTGAGTAAATGTGTTCGGCTCACAGGCGCTTCTGTCCTCTGATTCAGACGCTTCTGTGTGTTTCACAGCGTCAGGATACACCGGGGAGATTTTAATGATTAATGATTGCTCTATTCGTCCAATGGCTAATTAACGAAAGTTAATTATGTCTGCTTGGCACGCGGCGCTCGACACCCCGTACAGATAACGCCAGGCCGGAAACCGTATCATGCTCCGAATGAAACAATGAGATATCAGCCGGGAAACATCTGATGAATCATAAATGAAAAGTGAAAGAAAAGAGGAGAAGAGAGGCGTCTCTCACACAGGTATCAATGTCATCTCGTCTCAACTGATTTCCCCAGAGGAGAATGTTTTTGCTCTTTCAAAGCTCAAGAGACTTAAAGGAGTCTCTTAAGATCACATGTGTCTCCTAACAGTTAATAGTTGTCATCCAGTTAGAGTACAGAGCTATAAAATGAATCAGATTATTTGATGAGAAAAGTTTGTGTTCATATTGAGATTTTGGCAAATCTGAGACATTGTTGCGATATTTTCTGAAACATGACACATGTGAAAAGCCGGAGACTTCAGCAAACTCTCCACTAATTCTCTATACAATATCTCATTTCTACACTGTAAAAAATTAGTTTCATGATTTATCAACTATTTTGTCTTTTGTCAAATCAACTACTAATGTTTTTCAGACAACAATATTTTGAGTTTCTGCTGATTAAACCTCTCTTTCATTGTATTAACTCAAATTTTTAGTTTTGATGAACTCAAATTTTTATTTTTGACCGAAAAATGTTACATTTTGTTTTGTTTTGTTTTTTTTAGAATTTTTTTACTTCATTAGAATGGAACGAAACTTGGTAAAGGTTTTGGTACTTGCTATGTGAACACACAAAAATATCATGGACATGATTGAAAAAGGTTAAATGGTCCTGAAAAACAGTCACACTTGTGCTCCTCGTGGTCAAAAATGAGCGCAATGGAAATGAATGTAAAACGAATTTCATCTAGTGGAAGCGTTTGGTACTGCGCCAAAACAAAATCTTACTGAAAGCTAATTTTTTGAGATATCAACCTCAAATTTGGAACTCAACTTGAAGAGATTTATGGCTTTGGTTTTCTCGCCGTTTTAGAGTTAAACTTGTTTTGGAAAATATATATTTCATATAAAAACTGAAAATAGTATTTTTGTGCATTTTTCATAGCATTAAACGTAAAATTCTATTACTTTAAGTTCACTTTTTAAACTTTTTTCACTTCAGCAATAATCTGCCAAGTGTCTTCTTTAAAAAGAGACCAAACTTCAGTCTGTGCTCCAAAGCGTTTAAGATTTACCAGAGTTTAGGTTGGAAATTTCAGGTCTGTGCTCAAAAACTGAATAAATGCATTATAACTACTGCATAAATATAATTTAGTACCATAAAATTTTACAAAATATTAAATAAAAAACATTATCAAACTAAATATAGTACATTCATTTCATTGAAATAAAAAAATAAAAATCAGTAATTTTTGAGCACCAAAGGGTTAAAAAATGTAAATTACTGTATATACTTTATGTTCAGTCATCAGGTGAAACATGTTTTAAATGAAAAAAAGCTACAGATGGTTAGAGAGCAAAATGAGGGCAGGTTAGACGTGTATCATGATCCTGTCGGAAAGAATAACCATAAAGGAAATCTCACTAACTTCTAGACAGAAATTAGTTTAAACCAAGAGTTTTGCTGAAGTATCCAGCTCCGCAGATGTTTTGCTATGAAAGAGCAAATCGGTCTCACCGTATGACGCAGATTTCAATAATGAACTGAAACAAGCATCTCCAGTCTTTTCTGTCTCACTATCACGTACATGTTCGTCCTGATCAGTGTCCTATAAAACAAAGAACTGCAGTATATCTGCTGTCTGTTTAGTGTTCCACATCATTTGCTTGTGTAATTTGCTCTATGAGCCTTTAATGAGTAATTTAATTAAAGCAGCTCTAATGAAACCACACATTAGAGTTCAGCTGCCATTAACTAGCAGACAGACAGACAAAGTCAGTAATGTATGTCATTAAGTTTCCTTTTGAAATAAATTTGTTTAAAATTTAATGAAAAAAGAACGGAACTGTAAACAGTAACAAATATTAAATTTAAAAGGAAAATCGCGTTACTGTACAGTTTTTAAACTTCCTAAAATTTTTATCTGCCTCTAAAATACTGTAAAAAGAATATAGTAAGTAAAAGTAATAATTACTTCATGATTACTTTACAATAAGGTTACATTTGTTAACATGAACTAACAATGAACAATACTTCTACAGCATTTACTAATCTTAGTTAAAGTTAATTAAAGTTAACATTTACTAATACAATATTAAAACTAAAAGTTGTATCTGTTAATATTATTTAATGGACCTCAGCTGACAAACTAACAATGAACAGCTATATTTTTATAAATTAACATTAAAAAAGATTAATAAATACTCTAACAAACGCTCATTGACAGTTAATGTTACTTAAAGCAATTATTGTAAAGTCTTACCAAAGTATGAATCAACATATCTTATAATGAAACAAGTAAAAGTCAGATTTAATTAGATTTCATTTAAATAGTGTTTCTTGTGCAATCCCATCATGCTTGAAATGCAACGATTGTATTATTTACAGCGAATAAATGCCTGAAAACCTCCAGTGCCAGTGATTTACAGTGAATTTAACAGTGCACAGGTGTGTGTGTGTGTGAGTCTGTGTGTGTGTGTGTGTGTGTGTGGGTGTTGTTGCTCATTAAATGCTCTTCTAGTGTGTGTGTTGTTTCGTCTTGTCAGGAACATGTGCATGTACCAGTTCAGTTCATCAACTCACTATCACACACACATACACACACACAGAATGAATAAAACATGTGTTGGTCAGTGAGGCACGTAACGAAACGAGCTAGAGCTGCTATAACAGGAACCGTGTAAAGACATCAGGCATGCGTGTTTCATGTAAACGCTGTCTGGTCTCATGCTCCGTGATCACAGTCAGACTCCATTAGGATCGCTAAACACAGAAGCATAACCTGGGGTTAAAGGTCACCGTTAACCAAGAACAGAAGTCACTTCATGATGAATTACAGACACACACACAAGTGCAATCATCTCTGAGCACCAGCGCTTGTCTATTTTTACCGCATATATGACCCTGACTGTGTTTAAAAAGCGCGTGACCTCAGTGTGGCAAAAATACACATTCCTGATGCAAAGTGTGTGTTAACATGATCTGAGATAAAAATAATTTCAATCATTTCAATCATTCAGTTGGATAACGGTCGCTTCAATCCCATCCAGCTCATCCAACACGAGCTGTCATACGTGGTGCAGCAGGAATCAGAGTTCACTGATCACGTGACGAGAGTAAGTGGCGAGATGACTGACGAGACCATGGCGGAGGATTCGTTGCACAACAGATCCTAAGCGTCTGATAATGTCTTGTATTGTAGAATGCACGCTCATTCACTCAGATATACGGCACAATTGGGCAGAAAAGATGAGCGCAACTTACGCTTCATGCTGAATTTAACACACCTCTTCCATGAACACTCACTCAAGCAGTAGTCACTTACAAATGAGGAACATCACACACAATTCATCAAAAGAGCCACAATATTCATAGTAAACAATGCCACGTTTCAAAATAAGAGCAGAAGTGGAATCTCTTAATAAAAATTCTCACAATGCATCAAAAAAAAATCAGTGTTGTCATGTTTTCTTCATATTTCATGATGTCACCTGCTGGTGCCCAATCGCTGTATTAAAACAACCCAATTGCAGGGCTCTAAATTAACTTTTTTACTTGGTAGCACAGGTGCTCCCAATTTCAAAAAGTTAGGAGCACCAGCAAAAATTTAGGAGCACCACAACTAATATATATAATATATAATATATAAAAAAATTGATTTTTGTGTTGTAAATATTATTTATTCTAAAGCAATATTCTCATCAGTGTTCTATCAGCTTTTACATATTTAAATCTGCATATTTGTGATGAGGGCTTTTTTTTTTTTTTTTACCTTTATAAAGGGCTTTTTTTTTATCATATTAAATGTATACTTCATCTTTCATTTTAAATTCCTAAATTTGATCAATACATTCTAGAATAATAAGACACTATGGGGCTGTTACCAATTAAATTAAATCATTTACACTGAAATATAAAACTGCATTAAATAATGTTATAAGATTGTTTAAAAAAAAATGAATATACAAATAAGAAATGTTGGAAAGAATGATACTTTTAAATATAAAACTAAACCGCCTGTAGGTGGCGGCAGGTGACCGTCTTAATGAGTGAGTCATTGAGTCATTTTTGAATTCACTCCACATTTTGAATTTTTACTGCAGTAGGCTGTTAACTGAGTTTGTGTGTGCTGCGCTCATTTGTTTCCATTTCTCCTCAAGAGGCTGCACAACCTTGTTACCGTCAGTACATTTCCATTACATATTATTATTTCGATTGCCACTTACACTAAAAGTGGCGATTATCGCGTTTTGGTGACTCCCTACTTTTTTTAAGCATTCAAGTGTTAATGTGGAACCCTGCTGTAACTGTTCTTTTCATCTTCTCTCTTCAGCTGACGGAGCGCAGTGAAAGGGAGATTGACGGCTATATTAACCAGCCTAAAGTCTGCTTCAAACTTAAGAACATAAAGATGAAGTTTAATTGGTTATGTGATAGAACGGTGGACTGGTCACTGTATCAGCTCACAGCAGACACATACTGTGCAGCAATATAGCGAACGTTTTGTAGAGAAATGAAAACAGGTCGCACCTCAACGATTATTTGTACTCGCACAAATGCTCCCAAATATATTTTGAGCTTGCACGTATTAAATTTGGGGAGCAATGGTCGCAATTTCAAGCCTTGCAATTGCTTGGTTAAAACAACCCAATCACTGGGTTAAAACAACCCAACCGCTGGGTTAAAACAACCCAATTGCTGGGTTTAAACAACCCAACCGCTGGGTTAAAAACAACCCAACCGCTGGGTTAAAACAACCCAATTGCTGGGTTAAAACAACCCAACCGCTGGGTTTAAACAAACAAACCACTGGGTTAAAACAACCCAATTGCTGGGTTAAAACAATCCAACCGCTGGGTTTAAACAAACAAACCGCTGGGTTTAAACAAACAAACCGCTGGGTTAAAACAACCCAATCGCTGGGTTATAAACAACCCAACCGCTGGATTAAAACAACCCAATTGCTTGGTTTAAAACAACCCAACCGCTGGGTTATAAACAACCCAACCGCTGGATTAAAACAACCCAATCGCTTGGGTTAAAACAACCCAACTGCTGGGTTAAAAACAACGCATTTGCTGGGTTAACCAACTGCTGGGTTAAAACAACCCAATTGCTGGGTTAAAACAACACAGTCGCTGGATTAAAACAACCCAACCGCTGGGTTAAAAACAACCCATTTGCTGGGTTAACCAACTGCTGGGTTAAAACAACCCAATTGCTGGGTTAAAACAACCCAACCGCTGGGTTAACCAACTGCTGGGTTAAAACAACCCAATTGCTGGGTTAAAACAACCCAACCGCTGGGTTTAAACAAACAAACCGCTGGGTTAAAACAACCCAATTGCTGGGTTAAAACAATCCAACCGCTGGGTTTAAACAAACAAACTGCTGGGTTAAAACAACCCAATTGCTGGGTTAAAACAATCCAACCGCTGGGTTTAAACAAACAAACCGCTGGGTTAAAACAACCCAATCGCTGGGTTATAAACAACCCAACCACTGGGTTAAAACAACCCAACCGTTGGATTAAAACAACCCAATTGCTTGGTTTAAAACAACCCAACCGCTGGGTTAAAAACAACCCATTTGCTGGGTTAACCAACTGCTGGGTTAAAACAACCCAACCGCTGGGTTTAAACAAACAAACCGCTGGGTTAAAACAACCCAATTGCTGGGTTAAAACAATCCAACCGCTGGGTTAAAACAACCCAACCGCTGGATTAAAACAACCCAATTGCTTGGTTTAAAACAACCCAACCGCTGGGTTAAAAACAACCCATTTGCTGGGTTAACCAACTGCTGGGTTAAAACAACCCAACCGCTGGGTTTAAACAACCCAACCGCTGGGTTAAAACAATCCAACCGCTGGGTTAAAAACAACCCAATCGCTGGGTTATAAACAACCCAAACGCTGGGTTAAAACAACCCAACCGCTGGGTTAAATCAACCCAATCGTTGGGTTTGTCCATTTTCAACCCAACTTGGGTTGTTATTAACCCAGCATTTTTTGTGTATAATGCCTTATAATGTTGTGTAGGTAAGCAGCTGATGATGTGGTGAATGTGACCTGCTCACAAACACCTCTCAAGAGCAGTCTAGTCCTTGTTAACTAAAACTAACACTAACCTTGAGTTTACAAACCTGCTCATTAATAACAAAACACATAAAGCTACCCTCAGAAATGCTTTGGGAATATGTTATAACACAACGATGATAAATCGATGTGGCACAGCTCCAGACGTCATGCTGTGTTGATGTTGTTTGTGATAATGAAACAGCATCAGAGAGTTTATAATGTCTAACAGAGTTAAATGCAATGAGTTCTACTGCAATGTTAATGTTCCATACACTGATAAAACCACATCGAATACTGTAAACAAAACACAGCAAATTAACCATTGTGATGTAGGAGAAAAAGAGACAAACGGTGAGATGACAGGAGCTGTACACTCTCAAACAACAACAGAGACGCTGCCGCAATTCTTGCGCCGATTGGACACGCGAATTGGCCCGACTTCAGAGCGGCCAATCGGATTGCAGCGCCCACTGTGATTGCTCACCTTTGATTGGCTGAATGCTGAGTGAAAAACTGGGACGACTCCCCGAAGACCACCAGAACATCAGCCAATCACGACGAAAGAGATTTTACTTGAGTTCACCTCCGCATCTACGCAAACCTTTCACACGTGTGCCAAAAAAATCGTCCCAGATAAAGATGAGATGTTTTGATCTATGACTGCAACTCAAGTTACACCTCTACTTGAGAAATGCTTCCCATTTGTGGTCAGATTTTGCAGCCCACCAATAATGTTACCACATCCAGACAAACATATTTTTTTTAGTGACTTGCCTTGTGAATCAGCAGCTACAGTATTAGAAATGATTCAGTCTGGTGTAGAAACACAAAGAGCAGCTGAATCTCCCTCAGGTGTGTGTGTGTCTCTTTAAATACTGTGATCAGATCATCATAACTCATTATACACACACTTTCTCGTTCCTTTGAAGCACAAGTCACGACATAAAAACTGGAGGCCTTGTTTCTCCTTGAAAATGCAGTGAGCTGATGTGAAGAAATCCTGCAGATCACAGCGTCCGACGGTACATTACTACAGTAAACAACATCAAACAGCAAGAAAAACCCATTTTACTTCCATTATACAGTGTTTTCAAATGAAACAGAGCGATACGGTCACTTCAGGGACACAAAAACAAAGTATATTAATACTGTAACAGTTTTTAAACAAATCTAATACAACTTTTGCATATGCATATGTATATATTTATATATGCGTAAGTTATATTTGGTATTATTAGATTAAATACACAATTTAAAGTTTAGGTTGGTAAGATTTTTTAATGTTTCTTCTTTTTGTTTAATGTTTTTAAGTCTCTTCTGCTCACCAAGGCTGCATTTATTTGATCAAAAATACAGTAAAAATGTGAAATATTATTACAAATTAAAATAACTGTTTTCTATGTGAATATATAGTAAAGTCTAATTTATTCCTGTGATCAAAGCTGAATTTTCAGCATCATTACTCCAGTCTTCAGTGTCACATGATCCTTCAGAAATCATTCTAATATGATGATTTGCTGCTCAAGAAACATTTATGATTATTATCAATGTTGAAAACTGTTGTGCTGCTTCATATTTTGGTAAAAACTGTAAGACATTTTTATTTTTCAGGATTCTTTGATTAATAGAAACTTAAAAAAATCAGCATTAATTTGAAACAGAATCTTTTGTACCATTATAAATGTCTTTACTGCCACTTTTGATCAATTTAATGCATCCATGATGAATAAAAACATAAATTAAAGTCATTGTATATCCTTCACAAAAAATATAAAATAACGACAAAACAAAACATATATAGAATTTGGCTAAAAAATATAAAGTATATATGGCACTACTGCTGTGCTGATTTACATTTATAGTATTTTAAGGAAGAATATGCATTATTTTTTAGGTAATACCATGGTACTGTTTTCCTAAATATAAATATATGCTCAGGGAGTGTGTGTGTGTGTGTAGTTTTGTCTGATATGTCTGTTTGTGTGTGTGTGTGTGTGTGTGTGTGTGTTTTAATCACCCCTGGGGCCGTGAGAGGGCGAGCAGGAGAACGGGTGAACATGATAGAAAGAGACAAGTGCAACAAAGCAAGCGAACGAGGAAGCGCTCTCGTCTCCCCTTCAGCTCTTTTTGTCCACTCTGATTTTCAGACACACTATTAAACAGGTTAACCGCTGCAGCGCTCCAATACCACATCAAAACAAGTGCATTGAGAGTTATTAAAGGTAATGTATGACATCACGTATGCAGAGGAGAGACGCTGACCTTTATGTCACCCACAGGCGAGAGACACGGACTGAATAACTTCATCTGTCACCCGCCATCAGCACTAAACCCCCATCTGCGCTGACTGAAGCTGGACGGCTGTTCTCAGACTAAAATACAAACCAGTCCTGACGTCAGCGCTTGTATTGTACAGCTAAACGACTTTACTGAAGATTCAGAGTGGACTCGAATCTCAACACTGACCCGAATCCAAACAACATGAGCAAACACAGTATTTGTTGGGAAAAGGATTTTAATCGTTGATGATAAACCACTATTTGCTACTTGCTATTGCTAATCAGTCTCACTGTAGAGATCATTTGATTGGACAAACATTTGTACAGTACAAGATGAGTCATCAAAATCATCAAAACAATAATAAATATATGCATTTAAAATTAGGAGTCTGGCAAATAATAATATAATTTACAGACTGCAACATTATTACTACTACTACTACTGCTATTATTATTAATAGTAGTAATATAAGACATTTTAGCAGTAAAATAGTAGTAAAATAAGAAATTTTAGTCAAATAAAATGTTTAGCATATATATGCATTTAAAATTAACAGTCTGGCAAAAAATAATATAATTTACAGACTGCAAAATTATCATTAGTATTATTATTGTTAATAATAATAATAATAATAAAATAAGAAAAATTTTGCAGATATATGCGTTTAAAATTAACAGTCTTGCAAATAATAATATAAATTAGACTGCAACATTATCAATAATAATAATAATAATAATAAACTAAGAATGTGTATAATATATAATATATATTATAGATGTTTATAATATAAAACAGTCTGGCAAATAATAATATAATTTACTGCAAAATTATTAATGATATAATTATAGCTATTAATAATAATAAAAATAATAATAAATAGTAAAATAAAACTGCAAAATTAACTGACTGGCAAATAATAATATAATTTATAGACTGCAACATTATTATTATTATTATTATACTATTAAT
Source organism: Mylopharyngodon piceus (assembly GCA_039654765.1). Lineage (NCBI taxonomy): Eukaryota > Metazoa > Chordata > Actinopteri > Cypriniformes > Xenocyprididae > Mylopharyngodon > Mylopharyngodon piceus. The sequence continues at coordinate 33,898,428 of CM077458.1, read as the reverse complement.
AATAATAATAAAATAAGAGAAGTTTAGCAGATATATGCATTTAAAATGAACAGTGCCAACTAATAATATAATTTACAGATTTCAAAATAATAATAATAATAATAATTGATAAATGCACTTAAAATAAATTTAATTGATAAATAATAAAATACATTTGATAAATAATAAGTCTTCAAAATTAATAATAATATTGATAACAACAATAATGATGCTAAACTTCTCTTATTATTATTATTATTAATAGTATAATAATAATAATTTTGCAGTCTGTAAATTATTATTGTCCGTACTGTTAATTTTAAATGCATATATCTGCTAAACTTTTCTTAGTTCTTTTTACTACTTCTATCAATGTTATTAGTAATAATAATAATAATAATAATAATAATTTTGTCAAACTGTACATTTAAATACATATATCTGCTAAACCTCTAGTAGTATAGATGACCTCAAGTCTAATAAGCAACTAAAAACCTAATAAACTCGGCTCTGACGAATGTTGATGGGTTTAATTAAACAATCATTAAAGGTACTTCACCATTCAAAGAAAATGTACAAATATTTAAATTTGAGGAAAAAGAAATCATTAAAGATTAAATGAGGCGAGATATCAGTTAATTAAACTAGCAAAACAAAAGCAAACAGTCTTAAAGTCACATCTTGAGTGTTGTGATGGAGGTATCGGATGTGTGCGGTCTCGTTTCTCATCGTCCGCTCTAACTCAATGATGGAAAGGTCATGAAAACGCTGCTGGACCTCAGGGAGGAGTGACTGAGATTGAGTGAGAGCGGGATTCAAAACACTACAGCTTTAAATAAAATTTCTTCTGATCTTATAAAGAAAGAACAAAGGAGAATTACAAAATGTAATCTGTTAAAAGTGTATTACTAATAACGGCGCTGGATCATCTGTTTGACGGTCCCACCATCTGCCCTTCAGCTCTCGCTGTCTCTGTACAAGTAAAACAGCAGGTAATGAAACAGATGAGAAGAAATACTTTAACAATCTCATCCGTCACGCAGACGTCCCTAAAAACGAGCGACTGTGGGATAGGGCTGGGCGATATGGCAAAAGAATAAAATCTCGATTTTTTCAGAATGATTGACCGATTCACGATTTCGATCTTTTTTTACTGTTTAACTAGTCAACTTAAAAACTTAACTACAATATGATTTAAGTAACTTTCTCTTTATTAACAATCTGGTTAAAAAAAGTGCAGCACACATGAAGTGATCAACATGGTGTAAATGTAAAACAATTTGTTAAATATCTTTGCAGAATTATGCCTGAAATATGAAGGCAAATGTTGTACAAACTTATCTTAAACACATACTATATACTCAGAAATAATATAAAATAAGAAAATGCTAAATATTTCTTAGCCAAAAAGTAATAGCAATAAATAACACCAGTAACAGGCTATTATTAACAGCAAATGCTTTGTAAAAACAGAAAACAACAGCAGCTTTCAGCCTGTCATCATCATGCAAACATGAAATATCAAACAGGTTTACAGGTGTTTGCATTCCATTGCACTATTTGTCCGATTGTTTTTATGTTTGGCGGACATGTTTAGGTGTTGCACTCGTGTCTCGCGTCTTTTGCAGCGTCTCATCCATGAAACGGCATTCTAAAAACACGGCGGTCAAGTTAAAAAAAAGCTCAACTCGTGTTTAATAACTTTGCCTTTTTTTCTCATTCCACCGTCTGCGTCTCATTTTTATAACGCAATAACGTATTTCTGAGTGAACAGCCGATTAAGAATAGTGATGTGTTCTACATTCATAGAGCGTCACATGAGAGCGGTTAATCAGGCGCGCCGGCGCCATCATGAGGTCGGTTCATTTTCTTCTCCTAAAACGGTTATCAATGCTGTATTGTCAACATGTCTAATTGTAACGCTTGCTAACATTTTTATTCAAAAAAATCGCGATTTCTCAATTTAAAAAATAATAAAATCGAGGCAAAACATTAAATTCGAATTAATCGGAAAAATCGGAAAAATCACCCAGCCCTACTGTGGGAAAAACTATTTTAGCTCATGTAGTTTTACTGAAGTGACTCGTCAGACGCTGAACATCCACTGCAAATGAAGATCTCAATGCTTTAAACAAGACTTGAAGCAGAAGACAAGTGTGTGTGTGTGTGTGTGTGTGTGTGTGTCGTGAGCTTGGAAAGGCTGAAGTTAAATTGCATTACAGACGTGACAGTGTGTGTGAAGTGCAGCGCACGACTGGAGAAATGTTACAGCGGATTACATCAGCCACAGTCCTGCCTAACAACAGCCCAACACACACACACACACACTCCTGCCTGACAACAACACACACTCCTGCCCAACAACAGCCCGACGTTCTTCCATAGAAACTACCTGTTGGTCCTCCTTTCTTCTTCTTGAGTTCATGAGTGTGTGTTCAGTCTACAGACAACAATGCGTCTCAACATTCAAAACACAAACACACACTTTTAATTGGACTTTAATTGCTTTAAAGAGCTCCTATTATGCTTTCTTCCATGTATTGTTGCTGTTTGAGCATGGCAAAGCTCTGCAAAGTTCCAGTTATTCTCTCTATCAGTGTCAGTGTTTCTGAACTCCCAGAATAAAGGAGCGGGGCCTGGTTGAGTTAGTTAGTAGTGTGTTGAAACTGGCGGTTATGGTAAGGGGCGGGACATTTCCCAAACACCAATCACAAGACACTGCTCCAGCCGACCAATCAGAGCACACTGTGCTTTTCAGAAGGAGGGGCTTCATAGAGACAGGAACTAAACAGAGCGTTACTGACAGACTGGGAAGAGAGGAGCTGAACAATGGAGAATATGAGGAAAATAATGAACATTCAAGCATGAAAACCTGTTCTAGTAGAGCTAAAAAAAACAACATCAAGACAAAAAAACCAAGCTGAGTACCCTAGCAACTGCACAGCAACACCCTAGCAACCATCCAGAATACGCTAGCAACCGCATAGCAACAACCTAACAACCACCTTGAGTACCCTAGCAACACCCTAGCAACCACATAACAATACCCTAGCAACCCCCCCCAGAACACCCTGGCAACCATGTAGCAACACCCTTGAATCCACATGGAACACCATAGCAAACAGCATGACCTTAAAACCTTAAAATGACCTTAAAATATTTTTTAAAACTACTTCAAGCTTTTAAAACTTCTTCACCCTAGCAACCACCCAGAATACCCTAGCAACCGCATAGCAACACCCTAGAAACCAGCCCAATTACCCTAGCAACCGCACAGCAACACCTTAGCAACCATCCCGATTACCTTAGCAACACCCTAGCAACCACCCTGAGTACCCTAGCAACTGCATAGCAACACCCTAGTAACCACCCAGAATACCCTAGCAACCGCATAGCAACACCCTAGCATCCTAACCCTTGAATCCACACGGGACACCATAGCAAACAGCATGACCTTTAAACCTTCAAACTTTTTAAAACTACTTCAAACTTCAAGCTTTTAAAACTACTTCAAACTTTCTGGCTAGGCTTTCTCAAGCCAACGTGAAGTTTGTCTACAAACTTTTTAATCTAGTTGGAGATTAAAGTGTTACCAGACTTACCTCAATGTGCAACCACATAGAAGCACCCTAGCAACCACCCAGAATACCCTAGTAACCGCATAGCAACACCCTAGCAACCAGCCCAATTACCCTAGCAACCGCATAGCAACACCTTAGCATCCATCCCGATTACCCTAGCAACCAGCCCAATTACCCTAGCAACCGCATAGCAACACCTTAGCATCCATCCCGATTACCCTAGCAACCACCCTGAGTACCCTAGCAACTGCATAGCAACACCCTAGCAACCACCCAGAATATCCTAGCAACTGCATAGCAACAATCTAACAACCACCTTGAGTACCCTGGTAACCGCATAGCGGTTACCACCCAAGCATCCTAACCCTAGAATCCACATGGAAGACCCTAGCAACGACCCTGAGTACCTGCATAGCAACCGCATAGCAACACCCTAGCAACCACCCAGAATACCCTAGCAAACAGCACAACCTTAAAACCTTCAAACTTTTTAAAACAATTCCAACATTTCTGGCTAGGCTTTCTCAAGCCAACGTAAAGTTTGTCTACAAACTTTTTCAATCTAGTTGGAGCTTAAAGTGTTACCAGACTTACTTCATTGTGCATCTGTGCACTGTAAAAAAATTATTTTCATGATTTGTTTTCACATTTTTTCTTTTGTCAAATCAACTTAGATAATTAATGTGGTTCAGATATAATATTTTGAGTTTCTGTTGATTAAATCAATTGCCTTAAGTTCAATGAACTCAAAATTTTAAGGCAACCAGGTAACTTACTTTTTTTAAGTTAAACCAACAATTCTTTTTTGCAGTGTGGGGTTTTTCACCTGTTTTATGGTCCAGCAGGTGAAAACGGTGCGTCTAATCAACATGATTTGATGAATCATTCATGTCTGGATCACAAACTAGTGAAGTTTGACTTAGTAAACGCTTCTAATATTGTTTGTTAATTTCATTTATGAATCCCGGACACGTGTGTGATGGTAATAAGAGATTGGCTGCTCTTCGCCGTGAGCTGGACGATCATGATCTGCACTGGAATCACACGACGATGCTGATAGAAACAGCCACAAGCACCTCCATCTCACAGCGAATCAGCCGAGCGCAACCAAACTAATACAGACACACGTTAGCGAGCGTCTCCTGTCTCAATGCAGACACCGTGATAAATAATCTGTGTGTGCTGCGTTCTCCCACAGCCAGACGCTTCCTCCCCGAGCTTTCTGAAGCATGCCAGGTGCATTATGGTTACGGATGAGGCCCAAACAAAGAGCAGCAAGAATAAATCTGAAATAGATGAGGGAACATATTTTACCGTGACACCTCATGTGAGTTTATGGAGCAGGGCTGACAGACAGCGATGGTCCCAGATGCCCACCTTAATGTCTCATTCTCTCAAAGACAGGCCAGAAACATGATCGAACGCTATTTAGGGCAAATTGTCTCATCAAGCAGAAACATCCAAGGAGGAGACGCCTTTAAGGTGCCGACGAGAAATGGCTGCAATGCCTCATATCAGACACTACATTATATACATACACACACAGAGATAGATAGATAGATAGATAGATAGATAGAATATTATATATATATATATTTCTTTTCAATTTTATTATACTTGTATTAATTTAAATAAATCAATTCTATAAAAAAATAAAGAATTATTTATTTATTATTTATTAATATCAATACATGATTTAGTAATTTATTTTTTTAAATAAATTTTGATACATTATGTTAAAAATGATACACATATATATAATAATAATAATAATTATTATTTTTATTATTATTATTATAATTATTTATTGTATATTTTATTATACTTGTATTAATTTAAATAAATTCTATAAAAATAAAGTATTTATTAATTAATCATTAATTATCAACATCATAATGCATGATTCAGTAATTTATTTTTTAAAATATATTTTGATAAATTATTATTTATTTTATATTTTATTACACTTGTATTAATTTAAATAAATAAATTCCAGGAAAAAAGAATTATTTATTATTAATTATTAATTACTAACATCATAATGCATGATTCAGTAATTTATTTTTTAAATACATTTTGATAAATTATATTAAAAATTACACACATATATATAATAATAATCATTATAATTATAATTATTATTTCTTTTATATTTTATTATACTTGTATTAATTTAAATAAATAAATTCTATAAAAATAAGTATTTATTAATTATTAATTATCAACATCATAATGCATGATTTGGTAATTTATTTCTAAAATTATTTTTAATAAATTATTATTTCTTTTATATTTTATTATACTTGTATTAATTTAAATTAATTCTAAATTATTTATTAATTAATTATTAATTATTAACGTATGATTCAGTAATTTATTTTTTTAATTATTTTTTAATAAATTATATTAAAAATGATCTATCTATCTATCTATATATACACACATGTATATATATATATATATATATATATATATATATATATAAAATTTAAAAAAAGTATAAGTATATATATATATATATATATATATATATATATATATATATATATATAAAAATATAGATAGATAGATAGACACACACACACACACACACACACAGTCAAACTTATTAAAAATTATTCAGACATTTATGATATTTTTTATATATTTTTACTAGTGGGTGCAGGACACTATAGTTAATTTCTGTAAGTGAGGATAGCAAAATAAAGTAAATTGTGACATATTATACCCAAAAATTCTTCATACAGTGGACTACCAGTAAAATTGATAAAAATTTGGAACCAAAAATTATTCAGACACTTTGACCTGACCATGTTTTGCTTAAATGTTATCTGACATAAACAGTTTAACTCTGAGATCTTGTCATATTTTATTACCATTTTTTTAAACTATAGTGAATAAACTGAAATGAATGAAATGTTCAAGGTATCTGAATAAATTTTGGTTTGACTGTGTATATATGTATATATATATATATATATATATATATATATATATATACACACACATACACACACTTTTTTTAAAGACATTTCTCAATGGGATTCACCCTTGTACTGTGTGATTACCACATTCAAAATCATTAAAATGATACTGTAAGGCACTTTTAAGACTAATATTAGGATAGTGACCAATAAAACACGGCACTCTTTTGTCAGGATCAAGGGACCATGAAAATATTATCACAATCTGAGTAATGGCAGCGTTTGTGTTTCCAGATCCGCTAACAGAGAGCGGCCATCCGTTCTGAGTGAACATACAAAACACAGATGAAATTACACGCCTGCTCCTTCGATCCCGCTCTCATTAGTGCGTGTGTGCTAATGTGCGCTGTTTGCGCCGGCGGTTCTACTCCAGTTCACGCTAATTAGCCGTGGAGGCTAAAAATAAGCAGTACGTCTAAGCAGCAGCGTGAAAGCACATGCAAATCTGTTAGCGTGCAGCGGTAATGACACGGATTAAGACGGGACGCAGGCGACGGTTGTGTTGAACATAGAGGAAGACGCGCTGGGCTAAAGATGCTAAACACTGAGGAGTGAAACCACAGACTGAGGTGATACAGATGTGAGTCTGACACGAGACACGGGCTGAACGCTGATGAGAGGACGAGGAAGAGAAGAGAGGACGATCACATGATGCTCTGTGTGGTTAAATATCAGCTAAAACAGATAAAACATCTCTAAATGTAACCAGCATCACATCCAGGAGAGAAATGATAAAAATTAAAATTAAAATAATAAAAATTTAAATAAATAAATCAATTATTTTAATTATTAAAATTATAAAATCTAAAAATATTTTAAAATTATTTAGTTTATTTATTTTCTGTTTAGAATAGTGTGTAAACATTCCATTTTATGCTTCAAAAGGAATATCATCACTTAAAAAATGTCCATAATAAAAAGCCAAATTAAGAATGAATGTATATAAAAAAATTAATGTATTATGTTATTTTAAAGGTTCCTAATTTTGTTTTAAAGGTCTCCTACAACAGGTTTACATTCATCCAAGGTCAAAAAACACTTAAATTTTCTCATAATATACATTGCAACATCACCTCATTTTTTAAAGAGTCTGAAACGGTTCGTTCAAAGATTCGGTCTCTCTAAACCCCGCCTTTCTGAGAGCTGCTCTGCTCTGATTGGTCAGATGACCCAGTCTGCTGTGATTGGTCAGAAACCAAACGCTCATTAGCATATCTGAATCTCAGCTCTTGATTCACAGTGATACGAACAGTAATGATGGCGTCGGTTTTACCGTATCAATCTCATCAATTTGTTTTGGCAGCAGAAAACAGCGTCTTCTCGACATGAACAACACGAACCAAACTCTTCCAGTCTCAGATACAACTATAGTGATTGAGGGCGGGGCAAAGAGACGCTGTTCAGCCAATGAAGACCAGAGGCTGGTATTATGCAAATTAGCTACAAACCTATGTAGGTTCAGCAGGAAGTGAGACTGAATTACTGACGTCTCGTTTCAGCAGTTCAGAATCGATTCTTTCTTTTGGGAGACAAAAACTCCTTTGATCTTTGAAACTTTGCAAACCTTTTACATTCACAAACAGCTCTATTACACACTACATGAAAGGGAATATCTGAAAAAGCATAATAGGGGCACTTAAAAAGAACTCGCTGGTCTAACATTCCTTTAAAGGACAAACATTAAAGACTGCCCTCTGATTCAGCAGAAATCGGTTCTGGCACAGATCCTGAATCACACAAGCAGCGCTGGAATAACAGAGAGTATATTTAAACATCAGGAAAGCTCTTATACTGGCCGAGATTGCTGCTGCACCGAGGACAAATATAGTCGAAGTGAGAGAGACATGAGTCAACCGGAGTTCTCATCTCACGCGGAGCACGTCACTGTTCTGTGAGTCACTGAACCCAGAGGACTCGTGTTCAGTCCTGATCACGCTCAACACAACCACAGACAGCACTGGAAAACGCTACAGCTCTTGTGATGTCCTGCTCTTCAGTCACAATCAGCATCACTGGCTCATACTGCATCCCAAAATCAAAAGAAAGAAATTAGAAATTATATTTTGCTTAAAGAAAGTTTTGAAACCATTAACATCAGTTACAATGCATTAGCTTTAATAATAATTAAGCACAATTTTTACCCCCACACATTCTCAAATAAGAAATATACATTAAACTGTTAACTGTCACCTCCATTTTTGAGCATAGATCTACAACCCGAATTCCGGAAATGCTGGGACGTTTAAATGTGAATAAAATGAAAACTAAAAGACTTTCAAATCACATGAGCCAATATTTTATTCACAATAGAACATAGATAACATAACAAATGTTTAAACTGAGAAATTTTTACAATTTTATGCGCAAAATTAGCTCATTTCAAATTTGATGCCTGCTACAGGTCTCAAAATAGTTGGCACGGGGGCAACAAATGGCTGAGAAAACAAGAAATTTTGAAAAGATTTAGCTGGGAGAACGATAAGTTAATTGATATCAGGTCTGTAACATGATTAGCTATAAAAGGGATGTCTTAGAGAGGCAGAGTCTCTCAGAAGTAAAGATGGGCAGAGCTGTGAAAGAGTGCGTAAAAAGATTGTGGAATACTTTAAAAACAATGTTCCTCAACGTCAAATTGCAAAGGCTTTGCAAATCTTCAGTGCATAACATCATCAAAAGATTCAGAGAAACTGGAGAAATCTCTGTGCATAAGGGACAAGGCCGAAGACCTTTATTGGATGCCCGTGGTCTTCGGGCCCTCAGACGACACTGCATCACTCATCGGCATGATTGTGTCAATGACATTACTAAATGGGCCCAGGAATACTTCCAGAAACCACTGTCGGTAAACACAATCCGCCGTGCCATCTGCAGATGCCAACTAAAGCTCTATCATGCAAAAAGGAAGCCATATGTGAACATGGTCCAGAAGCGCCGTCGTGTCCTGTGGGTCAAGGCTCATTTAAAATGGACTGTTTCAAAGTGGAAAAGTGTTCTATGGTCAGACGAGTCCAAATTTGACATTCTTGTTGGAAATCACGGACGCCGTGTCCTCCGGGCTAAAGAGGAGCGAGATCTTCCAGCGTGTCATCAGCGTTCAGTTCAAAAGCCAGCATCTCTGATGGTATGGAGGTGCATAAGTGCATACGGTATGGGCAGCTTGCATGTTTTGGAAGGCACTATGAATGCTGAAAGGTATATAAAGGTTTTAGAGCAACATATGCTCTCCTCCAGACGACGTCTATTTCAGGGAAGGCCTTGTGTATTTCAGCAGGACAATGCAAAACCACATACTGCAGCTATTACAACAGCATGGCTTCGTCGTAGAAGAGTCCGGGTGCTGAATTGGCCTGCCTGCAGTCCTGATCTTTCACCTATAGAGACAAATACACCAAAGACGACCACAAACTCTTCAGAAGCTGGAAACCTATATCAGGCAAGAATGGGACCAAATTTCAACACCAAAACTCCAGAAACTCATAACCTCGATGCCCAGACGTTTTCACACTGTTTTGAAAAGAACAGGAGATGCTACACCATGGTAAACATGCCCCCGTCCCAACTATTTTTGAAATATTTGAAAATTTGAAATGAGCTCATTTTGTGCATAAAATTGTAAAATTTCTCAGTTTAACATTTATGTTATCCATGTTCTATTGTGAATAAAATATTGGCTCATGTGATTTGAAAGTCTTTTAGTTTTCATTTTATTCAAATTTAAAAAATGTCCCAACTTTTCCAGAATTCGGGTTGTAAACGTATATGGAAATCAATGACCTAAAGTTGGTCTCTTTTTAAAACAGACACTCATTATTGCAGAAGTGAAAGCACTTAAAAAACGAAAGTTATAGAAGTGTAAAACATTTTTATTTTAAACAAAAAAATATATATATTATAAAAACATTTGGACTTGCTATAAAATCAAAGCCATATGTCTAAGCAAGTTGTGTTTCAAATTTTAAGTTGATATCACAAAAATTGAGCCTGCTAAAAAGTTTTAAAATACCGTTTCCGTTGTAATGCAGTGTCTGATTTCAAGTTTGAGTGTTTAAGCTTTCAAATGATACATAAATTATGATGATTACTAATATAACTGATAGGGGAAAAAGGCAATGAAAAAGGCTTAAAAGGCTATAATAGAATTTATTCATTTAAATAAAGAAAATAATATGATTATAGGAAAAATAATCATTGGGAATGAGGATTACAAAAACTTTATGAGGGCAAATGTCTTCTAAAATGACACTAAACTCATAACTAGATGGATATTCTAGACCTAGAATTGATAGTATGTAATATATCAAATACGAACATAAGATAAAACATTATATAAAAGACTAAAAACAATGGTATCTGGGCTTTTTCACTGCACTTTTTAAATACGTGGGGCATTTTGATCAGTTTTGGTGGCAGAATTGGAGGGTGGTGCTTAACTGTCATGTAAATAATATAAAAAAATTATTTGAGATCCTAAAACAGACTCCATTTTCTAAATGCAAAGTATAATTCTATGTATATTTTGATTTTGGTGTGAAACGTGACCCGGACAGGTGTTCACGTGAGTGACTTTTTCCGTATGTGAAGTTGTTTGAGTTTCTTAACTCAAATTCAAAGTGGCTCTCAGGAAGTTTTTCTCCTGGAGGGTAAATGAATGGCCTTTCCTTCATTCTGTAATTTCAAACATCACAGGTGCCCTCTGGCTTCAGAATGACGAAGCAATGGCATTTCTGAAGGCTAAAGTGACAGGCGGTCTGAGGCTGATAGATATTGCTGTTCTTACGGTCCTAAATGTGAGTCAGAGTCTAAGTTTGAGCCAGACTGGAGAGTGCAGTTTTGCCGGAAGTTCAGATCAATATCACGAACCCAGCTGGAGGACCGAACCGGACCGGACCAGACCAGACTGGACAAGACCGGACAAATAGTTCTGAGGGGGATTATAATAACTATAACAATAATAATTCTAAGACAGAAATATCGACAAATGCTACCTTGATCATTGTAATCAAAGACCATCCATACAGTATTTTTTTACTTAATATTGTCTCCATAAATGTCAATTATTAATAATTTTTACTTCACACTATAGTAGTAAAATTACAGTAATTACGTCTTCATTCCCTCGCGGCCTTTAAGTTTCTTCTACAGCGGGTTTATAAATCTGTCTTATTACTGTGAAATGCTTGATTGTCCATCCACAAAAATACTGGAAATTATGCAAATGTGAAAATAAAGCGTGTTCCAAATGCATGTTAAACTCACAGTCTTTTCTGTGTTTCCTGTTTAAAAGTTCCGAAATGGAAATATGGAACATTCATGACATATTTAAATGTCTTTCTACAAGCAGCACCTGTTTCTCAGAGGTCCCGTCTGGTTTACTGCCGCTCTTACAGCGCCGCACAAATCAGCTCTCCGTTACATTCATGATACGTGAAGTTTTCATAATTGTAATCGATGTCTCTCGGGTCAACAGCTGCAGTGTTATCAGGGACAAACACACATAGCGCTCGCTCACCGGCTTAATTGAAAACGGACTAAGGGAAAATGGAGTCTGGGGATTTTAACGGACACAGTCATTTTCCTATCGCTCACACGTCGTTCAGCGGAGAGGTGACAAGCAATTTCGCCCGTTCACCTGTCGAGAGGCGTCACGCAACAGTGATCCCAGGGTGAGGATGGAGAATATGAATCCAGGAGAGAAAATGAATCCATCCTGGACTTTATCTGGAGTGTCGGTGGCTGAAATGAGCCGCTCGTCTGACGCGGTGTAATGATGATTTCTCTATATGCTCAGAGTCTTTAATGGGCCACTGGATGCTCAGTCTTGCTCCTTCTGAAAAATCAAACTGAGATATCACAAATATAATAATAATAATAAATAAAGCTGCAAGCAGCAATTAAGGGGCTAAAAATCAAGGCATTTGGAGATGATTTTAATCAAAATTATTGAAAGCCTATAAATATAATCACTTGTAATGTGACATAATTGCTTATTACTTTTGATCAGTAAGTGGCACTGACACCACATTGATCTGGTGTGCTCAGTGTTGGGTGACAATTACACACATGAAGTTTGGTGTCATTATATATCAAATTTTCCCAGAGCAGCATCGGATGTAGTTTGGCATTATGCCATCAAATTCATTGACGCGGTATACGAAAACAGTTTCATCTATTGGCACGAAATCCATACGTTTTTGCCGGCATGGACTGAGGAAGATCTGACTCGAATTTGGTGAAAAATCGGACAAATGATCTAGGAGAAGTCCATAGGTTTGTAGGTTTTTAAAGAAAATCAAAATGGTGGACAAGAAGTTGGGCCAACTATGGCAAAATTGGTATCCATGTTCTCAGCATGACCCAAGGAATGTATTAAGACCAGTTTCATTACAATACACATGCTGCACCAAATCTAAAGAGACCACTCTCGTGATTTTTGGTCAAACTGTTCAGAAGTTTTAAGCAAAAGTACCAATTTTGCATATCTCATGACCACTAGGTGGCACACTGCTGAAACTGTACAGGTACCCTCAGGTCATGGTTGACATAACACACACCAAATTTGGTCAGAATATTCTAAAACATTGCGGAGATATAGCCTTATATCCATTTTAACATGCTATTCGTCAAATTTTTGGCGTGTTTATCAAGATCGATTTGACTAATTTACTTGAATCTCTTGACTTTGAATGTTTTTTTGTCAGCATGGTCTGAAGATGATCTGATTCAATTTTTGTGTAAATCGGAGCAACGGTATAGGAGTAGTTCGAAAAAGTAGCTTTAAAAAGAAAATCAAAATGGCGGACAGGAAGTCTGGCCGACTTTGGCAAAATTGGTATCTATGTTCTCAGCATGACCCAAGGAATGTATTAATACCAGTTTCCTTACAACACACATGATGCACCACATCTAAAGAGACCAGTCCTGTGATTTTTGGTCAAACTGTTCAGAAGTTGTAAGCAAAAATACAAATTTTGCATATCTCGTGACCACTAGGTGGCATTGTGCTGAAACTGTACAGGTACCCTCAGGTCATGGTTGACATAACACACACCAAATTTGGTCAGAATATTCTAAAACATTGCGGAGATATAGCCTCATATCCATTTTAACATGCTATTCGTCAAATTTTTGGCACGTTGATCAAGATCAATTTGACTAATTTACTTGAATCTCTTGACTTTGAATGTTTTTTTGTCAGCATGGTCTGAAGATGATCTGATTCAATTTTTGTGTAAATCGGAGCAACGGTATAGGAGGAGTTCGAAAAAGTAGCTTTAAAAAGAAAATCAAAATGGCGGACAGGAAGTCTGGCCGACTTTGGCAAAATTGGTATCTATGTTTTCAGCATGACCCAAGGAATGTATTAATACCAGTTTCCTTACAACACACATGATGCACCACATCTAAAGAGACCAGTCCTGTGATTTTTGGTCAAACTGTTCAGAAGTTATAAGCAAAAATACAAATTTTGCATATCTTGTGACCACTAGGTGGCACTGTGCTGAAACTTTACAGGTACCCTCAGGTCATGGTTGTCTTAATACACACCAAATTTGGTCAGAATATGCTAAAGCATTGCGGAGATATAGCTTCATGTCCATTTTAACGTGCTGTTTGTTACATTTGTTCGTGCATTAATCAAGATTAGTTTGACGAATTTACTTGAATCTCTTGACTTTGAGTGTTTTTTGTCGGCATGGTCTGAAGATGATTTAGTATTGTAAAATTACAATACTTTTATCTTAATTTTTTAACTTATTTTGGCAGAAAACTCTTTAAGTTTCTGTTACAAGAGATTTACAAATGTATACAATGATAAATGACAAATAGACACTGTGTTTTATGTTCTATTCTATTCTCCAGTGGGACGTTCAGGAAGAATTCCAACTTTAACAAGAGTTAAAAATGTTTCGTACTACATGCATATTAGAAAAAGTCTGTGCTAAAAAAAGGAAGTGATGTCAACAGTTACAGAAAACAGAAAAAAAGAGAGTCTCACAGACAGCATATTCTTAAAAAGTTCAACTGCGGGAAATAAAAAAGTGGGAGCGAAAGAGAAAAGGAAACAGCCAATTAGCAGGAAGCCAGCAGGTGTTCGTTTGCTCCATCGCCCGGCAGGAGGGGACGGGCGCCGCCAGCTTCTTAAAGAGCACAGAGTTACTATGGCAACTGCCTGGCACAGTCCGTCTCCAGGGAAACGAAAATGTCACATCTCAAAGGGGGGAGAGAGAGAAAGAGAGCGAGGGATCACAGGTAGAGGAGCGCTGAAGATCGATGTCTGAGACGTCTGTTACTTTATCTATCTATCTATATCTATATTAAGAGCACTCATCAATGTCACTTTAAACCCAGCCGTCCAATCGCAGTGGAGGAGGGGCGGGACAAATTCCACACCGACAAGCCGCCAACGACAACAGATGACAACAAAAGAACAAAGTCATTTAAAACAAGAGCCAGAGCAAGTACTTTACGTTGTGTCGACATTTTTATATTAAAAAAAAAAAAAAAAACGAAATCAGATACTAGTAACACTTCTGTGGACATTCCGTATCAAAGAAACCAAAACTCTGCATTTTTCGGTAATTTTTGGAGGTGCACATAATGAAAGTTGTGAAATAATTGCCTAATATTAACCCTACTTCAGCGCTTCAAGGATATTGCACAAAAAATTGTGATAAATGCACTTTCATGTTAATGGTTAAAAGAGAAAATCAGCAGTATCATATGATATATCATATCATATTTTCATTACATTCTACGCCCAAAGTGAAATCTCATTGGTGCAAAATCCCACTAATCCACACATTAAGCAGAGTTCACACTGACAAACCAGACAGAAGCCATTCATTTTCATTGAGAGTTTGTGATTTGAGTGGATGAGTGACACCGTTGACAATGTGACTCTCTGCGAGCTAAAGTTGATGGCGGGACATTAGTGGGTTTTGCCCGGCAGAAATAATTCATTAACCCAAATGGCTCCAGATTGCAATTTATTACCGCTGCATTTGTAAGCACAACCGTCCGCAGGGCTGGAAACACGCTCAAGGCCGCGTCACAGCAGACAAATATTGGTTATTTGTCATGACAGCTGTCATTTAACGCACGACACGCGCTACTCTTTATGGCTGCTGGCCATATTCCTGTTTTAAATTTGATTACTAATTCAACCCACCTGCCACTACTGACGTATTAAGAACAACATGTTATGATGGAAAGGGGAGGGTGACAAGACAGAGACTCGTAAACGCTCAGGATAAATGGAGCGTTTCAGATGCATGTAGCTGCATGTCTGCATGAGAACACGGGAGGCTCATTTATTTCCCTTTTGTCGCTGTTGTCTTCATTGTCTGCATGATTAAACCAGCGCCACGCAGCTCTGCTCAACAAATAGCCTAATTGAGAATGACCTTGGTGAATGATATATCAGCCACACACACACACACACACACACACACACACACACACACACTGATGTCTGAGGACGGACGCGTCACTCTCATCTGTGTGTCTTCACTCCTCCATAATCGCTGAAGTTAACAAATCAAAACAACAGGAAACTACCTCTGCTGGTCTGTCAGAGAATCTGCGGCAGATGCAACAGAGTTAAGCACTACTAGTATTAGTGCAAAGTGTGGGCGATCTGACGATTTTATATTGTGATTGATCTTGAAGACGTCCACGAACTACTTTTCAAGCAAATCGTAGAGATCATGATCTTTTATGCGCCTAAACGGTCAAATATATGTCAAAATGTCAGAGTATTTACATACAACCCGAATTCCGGAAATGTTGGGACATTTTTTAAATTTGAATAAAATGAAAACTAAAAGACTTTCAAATCACATGAGCTAATATTTTATTCACAATAGAACATGGATAACATAACAAATGTTTAAACTGAGAAATTTTACACTTTTATCCACTAAATGAGCTCATTTCAAATTTGATGCCTGCTACAGGTCTCAGAAAAGTTGGCATGGGGGCAACAAATGGCTGAAAATTCAAGAAATTTTGAAATGATTCAGCTGGGAGAACATCTAGCAACTAATTAAGTTAATTGATATCAGGTCTGTAACATGATTAGCTATAAAAGGGATGTCTTAGAGAGGCAGAGTCTCTCAGAAGTAAAGATGGGCAGAGCTGTGAAAGAGTGCGTAAAAAGTTTGTGGAATACTTTAAAAACAATGTTCCTCAACGTCAAATTGCAAAGGCTTTGCAAATCTCATCATCTTCAGTGCATAACACTGAGAAACTGGAGAAATCTCTGTGCGTAAGGGACAAGGCCAAAGACCTTTATTGGATGCCCGAAGACCCTCAGACGACACTGCATCACTCATCGGCATGATTGTGTCAATGACATTACTAAATGGGCCCACGAATACTTCCAGAAACCACTGTCGGTAAACACAATCCGCCATGCCATCTGCAGATGCCAACTAAAGCTCTATCATGCAAAAAGGAAGCCATATGTGAACATGGTCCAGAAGCGCCGTCGTGTCCTGTGGGTCAAGGCTCATTTAAAATGGACTGTTTCAAAGTGGAAAAGTGTTCTATGGTCAGACGAGTCCAAATTTGACATTCTTGTTGGAAATCACGGACGCCGTGTCCTCCGGGCTAAAGAGGAGGGAGATCTTCCAGCGTGTTATCAGCGTTCAGTTCAAAAGCCAGCATCTCTGATGGTATGGGGGTGCATAAGTGCATACGGTATGGGCAGCTTGCATGTTTTGGAAAGCACTATGAATGCTGAAAGGTATATAAAGGTTTTAGAGCAACATATGCTCCCCTCCAGACGACGTCTATTTCAGGGAAGGCCTTGTGTATTTCAGCAGGACAATGCAAAACCACATACTGCAGCTATTACAACAGCATGGCTTCGTCGTAGAAGAGTCCAGGTGCTGAATTGACCTGCCTGCAGTCCAGATCTTTCACCTATAGAGAAAAATACATCAACCACGAACTCTTCAGCAGCTGGAAACCTATATCAGAGAAGAATGGGACCAAATTTCAACACAAAAACTCCAGAAACTCATAACCTCGATGCCCAGACGTCTTCACACTGTTTTGAAAAGAAGAGGAGATGCTACACCATGGTAAACATGCCCCCGTCCCAACTATTTTAAGACCTGTAGCAGACATCAAATTTGAAATGAGCTCATTTTGTGCATAAAATTGTAAAATTTCTCAGTTTAAACATTTGTTATCTATGTTCTATTGTGAATAAAATATTGGCTCATGTGATTTGAAAGTCTTTTAGTTTTCATTTTATTCAAATTAAAAAAACGTCCCAACTTTTCCGGAATTCGGGTTGTAAATACAGTCAGTTATGTATTAAGTGAATAAACAGTTGGGAAAGAAATCGGATGCGTGTCGTTATATAAGATCCATGCATTCAATCTTAAAGCCTGATGCAAATACCTGCTGCTGTCTGTGTCATTAATGTTAAACAAAAGACAAAATCACTCACTGCTCTTGACTGAATAACTTTAGTAGTTTTAATAAGAATCAATGTACAGTACCAGTCAAAAGATTGGACACATTACTATTTTTAATGTTTTTGAAAGAAGTCCTCATCAAGTCTCCATTTATTTGATAAAAAATAATAATAATATTTCACAGTATTACTGATTTTTCTGTATTTTTGATCAAATAAATGCAGGCTTGATACGCATATGAGACTTTCAAACACGCACTTGTTTGATCTGTCAGAGCAGGACGAGGGCTGGTGATTGTGTTCAGCAGGTGTGTGTGTGTTTCAGACCTGATCTCTGCACAGCCACAATCACTAATGAGTCTGCGTCTCGACCTCCCTCTGTTTGTTTACAGCACACACACACACCCGGTGAGCTGTGAGCGACGATACAGTCTCTGGCTTGATGCTTGACACTGATGTGTTTCCCAGGAGGAAACGGAGACCCTGCAGGAAAACACCTGGAGGAAGAGAAATCTCTCTCTCTCCGTCTTACGGGGCGTTTCCTGAGCCTGGGCGGCTGTATTGTGTGTCACAAGGGCGTTTGATCATTAAAACGCTTCATTAGGCACCTAATATTTGAGAGAGGCTTCGACGAGGCTTAGTCAGGAAATTTCGTAATTAAAGAAATTGCAAAACAAAATTACACTTTTGGAACTTGAGTTAGAAAGTAAACAGGATTCGATGCTCTCTATGCAACAACCATAATCAGTAGGGAACAGATTTCACAAATTGATTCCAATTCAGCTCTTGATTCGATTTGATTCTGGTTCAATTTGATTTGATTCATCTGGATATATATCAGGTACAGTACAAGTCAGTTTTTCTTCAGGAAAACATCCTCAACTAAAGCTGTAAACTACACTCTAAAAAATGCTGGGTTAAAAATATCCAAAGTTGGGTTAAAAATGGACAAAAATGTTTGCCCAACATGCTGGGTAGTTTTATTTAACTCAACTATTGTTTAAAAATTACTATATTGCTCGCTTAAAATGAACTCAAAATAGGTTGGAAATTAACATTTATTAATGTTTAATAAATGAACATTCATTAATACATTTAATGAATAATAAACAATAAACATTTATTAAATTGCATACCTTTTGATTATTATTGTTGCCTCTAGTAATTATGTGTCTGATTTTAATTTCCAACCTATTTTGGGTTCATTTTAAGCCAGACATATAGTAATTTTTAAACAATAGTTGGGTTAAATAAAACTGCCCGGCAGGTTGGGCAAACATTTAACCCAACCGCTGGGTTAAAACAACCCAATCACTGGGTTTGTCCATATTTAACCCAACCGCTGGGTTAAAACAACCCGATCGCTGGGTTTGTCCATATTTAACCCAACCGCTGGGTTAAAACAACCCGATCGCTGGGTTTGTCCATATTTAACCCAACTGCTGGGTTAAAACAACCCAATCGCTGGATTTGTCCATATTTAACCCAACCGCTGGGTTAAAACAACCCAAACGCTGAGTTAAAATAACCCAATCGCTGGGTTTGTCCATATTTAACCCAACAGCTGGGTTAAAACAACCTAATTGCTGAGTTAAAACAACCCAATCGCTGAGTTTGCCCATATTTAACCCAACCGCTCAGTTAAAACAACCCAACTGCTGGGTTAAAACAACCCAATCGCTGGATTTGTCCATATTTAACCCAACCGCTGGGTTAAAACAACCCAAACGCTGAGTTAAAATAACCCAATCGCTGGGTTTGTCCATATTTAACCCAACCACTGTGTTAAAACAACACAATCGCTGAGTTAAAACAACCCAATCACTGTGTTTGTATATATTTAACCCAACAGCTGGGTTTGTCCATATTTAACCCAATCGCTGGGTTAAAACAACCCAACAGCTGGGTTTGTCCATATTTAACCCAATCGCTGGGTTAAAACAACCCAACCACTGGGTTAAAACAACCCAATCACTGGGTTTGTCCATATTTAACCCAACCGCTGGGTTAAAACAACCCGATCGCTGGGTTTGTCCATATTTAACCCAACTGCTGGGTTAAAACAACCCAATCGCTGGATTTGTCCATATTTAACCCAACCGCTGCGTTAAAACAACCCAATCGCTGAGTTTGCCCATATTTAACCCAACCGCTCAGTTAAAACAACCCAATTGCTGAGTTAAAACAACCCGATCGCTGGGTTTGTCCATATTTAACCCAACCGCTGGGTTAAAACAACCCAATTGCTGAGTTAAAACAACCCAATCGCTGGGTTTGTCCATATTTAACCCAACCACTGGGTTAAAACAACACAATCGCTGAGTTAAAACAACCCAATCACTGTGTTTGTATATATTTAACCCAACAGCTGGGTTTGTCCATATTTAACCCAATCGCTGGGTTAAAACAACCCAATTGCTGGGTTTGTCCATATTTAACCCAACCACTGGGTTTGTCCATAGGTTTGTCCATTTTTAACCCAACCGCTGGGTTAAACAACCCAATTGCTGGGTTTGTCCATATTTAACCCAACCGCTGGGTCAAAACAACCCAATCGCTGGGTTTGTCCATATTTAACCCAACCACTGGGTTTGTCCATAGGTTTGTCCATTTTTAACCCAACTGCTGGGTTAAACAACCCAATTGCTGGGTTTGTCCATATTTAACCCAACCACTGGGTTAAAACAACCCAATCGCTGGATTTGTCCGTATTTAACCCAACTTGGGTTGTTTTTAACCCAGCATTTTTTAGAGTATACACAGGGAACCCTGTGAACATTACTATAATAATATTAAAGGTTAAAATTAACAACTAAAGTCCAAACAACTAAATTTAATTGCTATTTACTTTTAGATTTAATAATCAACACTCTGTGCATGTTGTATGCAATCACTGAAATTATATGAACTTTTTAGTGATATAATGATGTTTCTACTCCAATTTGAAGTTGAAATGTAAACATTTAAGCAGTGTCTGTAACAACTTGTTTTCATGAGAGATTTATTCAAACGTTCAGTAACTAAGACCACAAACAGTTGAAGTAAAAATGATAATGAATAATGTAATATAGTGCATATATTTATCAAAATGATGCCATACATCGATTCGTCACGTCACATTAAAGAGCTACAAAAACGCATTTACTGTTTGAATTTTGTGGTAAAATTGACAGAATTTGAAAGCTGAGACTTTGTTTCATATCAGATCGATTATATCGATTATTGGATGGCAGGCATCAGCACTAAAGACTGATTCTTAGAATGTAAGATTAACCAAGCCCTAATAATCAGTTTTTAACTAACTTCTGCATGCATTTGCATTAGACAGTATTTCAGGTCACTGATCCAAATGTCCCTGAAAAACAGATGCGTGAACAAACAGCAGCCGGTCTGAGTAATAAACATCCCTCCTGTCGGGCGACTGCAGCGAGGCATGATGGGAGAAGACAGACAGACACTTCCTGTCACTCAAGCAAAGGTCACAACAGGAACAACTGCATTCAGCTGTTCGGTTTCTTAACAACAGAATTAATGTCTCGTTTTCAGTGTTTTAAGAAGAATTAAACCTTAAACGATCTTACTGATCTCAGATTCATGTCAAGGATCAACTTAGTCTGAGACATTGTTGAGATCTTTTCTGAAATTCTACAGGTGAGAAACATCTGAGAAGGAGACTTGCTGCAGTCTAGGAGACACAAATGAGACATTAAAGAGATTTTCAAATGGGGATTGAGGCAGAAGGAGATTGTGGCAAATCATTAAAAGGCTGTGATGATCTCATGAGCTGAGCTGGTTTGGATGAGCTCATCCTTCCGAAATTAAACTTTAACCATTAAGGCGAGTTTTAAATAGCTGAAAATACTCCATTACTTCCTCTGTGTCTCCATAACTCTTAAACCGTGACATTTCTGCCGATCCAACAGTGAACGTGGTGATTTATACGGCAGTCTGATGCACAAAACAATACATTACTCTGCTTTAATTCAGTTTACTTTCTGCTAAATGCCTTAATCACAACTCAGAGATCTGATGCCACTAAACTGGCAAATCTAGTTCATCAAAACGGTCATTCTGTCAGCTGTGATGATGGTGCACTAACTTAACAAGACTATTTCATCTGTACCTCTCTCTCTCTCTGAGCGAACACACGGGGGTCGCAGTTCCTCATTAAAACTACCTCAGTGATGACAGGAAGATCTGATTACCAGCAGCTCGATGCACTAATGCTAAAACTGACCGACTGCTGGAGAAATCACTGAGAAACAGGGCGACAGAAACTAGAAATCAATTAATCCAATAAATCAATAAATCCGACAGACTCAATATTGAGCTCATGATGAACAGTCAATCTGTGTGTTTGTGTGTTTACTTGGTTTGAGGACAAATCTGTCTGCTGAAGAGAGCCAAAAATGACATCTGCAGACATTTCTCAAAAGAAAAAATGATTCATAATGATTCATAATCATACATAATGATTAATATATGATTCATAAGCATTTTAAAAATATTCATAATGATTCGTAATATTTATAAAGATTCAAAAATGATTTATAATGACTCAAAAATGATTCATAATGATTCATAATCATACATAATGATTAAAATATGATTTATAATGATTCATAATTATTCAGAATGATTCAAAAATGATTTATAGTGATTCAAAAATGGTTAATAACGATTAAAATGATTCATAATTATTCAGAATGATTAAAACATTCATAATTATTTTAATATTCATAATTATTTCAATATTATTTATGATTCATAACATTCATAAAGAATTATTTCATAATTATTCATAATATTTATAAAGATTGAAAAATGATTTATAATGATTCAAAAATGGTTCATAATGATTAAAAATTATTCATAATCATTCAGAATGATTAAAACAGTCATAATTATTAAAAAATGATTCATAATTATTCCAAAATTATTTATGATTCATAACATTCATAAAGATTAAAAAATGATTCATAATGATTCATAATATGAATGATTAATGATTAAAAAATGATATAAAATGATTAAAAAATGATACATAAAGTTATTCAAAATAATTAAAAATTCTTTAAAAATGGTTCATAATTATTTCAAAATAATTCAGAAATAACACAAAGAATTCATAATGATTAAAAATGATTTATAATAATTTAAAAATAATTAACAATTATTAAAAATGTGTTCATAATGATTTCAAAATGATATAAAAATAATTTAAAAAATGATTCATAATGATTAAAAAATATTCAAAAATGATTCATAATTAAAAAATAATTAGAAATTATTAAATTGTTAATGTTTGTTTATGTTTTGTTAATAATTCATAATAATTAAAAACATTCATAATGATTAAAAAATTATTTATAATAATTCAAAAATACTAAATTATTAAAAACTTGTTCATAATGATTTCAAAATTATTCAAAAATGATTCATAATGATTATAAAAATATATTTAAAAATGATTCATAATGATTGAAAATGATTCATGTCAGTCTGTGCTCATTACACTTAAAGTCACTGCATTTCTAGAGAAACCTGTGATTTGTCACGCGTGTGTGAGTTCAGGATGAAGTGTGTGTGTCTGCACGGGGTCAAACACACACCGATGACCTCAGGAGAAGCTCACTGTGTGTTCAGACCCACTCCAACCACTGACCACACCTGACTCTCCTGCTATGATCATGAAAACATCTCTGAGTGAACGCTGTGTTCACATTAATCCTCATCTGAGTTCAGGAGGAAATTACAGCTAAAGCTGATGTTTGTTCTCTTTCATTAGACGCTGTATCTTTAATAATAAACAACGTACAGAGTAATTAGCAGCCGTTTCCATGGAGAGAAGACGAGGCTCCACTCTGACTAATCAAATCAGAGCCAGAACCAGATATTAATATAAACATGAATTTAGTTCTTCAGACACAAAATCTGCATGTCGCTTCATATTTAAAGGTGTTTGTCATTAATTCAGAAGTTCATGACGTCCATTAATACAGAAAATCGTTTCCACTGACCTTGACTGAGTTTCTTTTTTAATGCAAAAATAACATTTTGTGATTGTGAACTAAAACTATTAAAAACTGTTTTCAGTCATTAAATGAAAAACTTAAATTTGAAAATTAGGAATGTTGATGAAATAAGCTTAAATTGAACTATTAAAATAACTAAAACTGAAATAAATAAATGGCAAAACTAAACTAAAATTAAATGAAATCTGAAAATATAAAAATAAAATATAATTCAAAAATATTAAGAAATATTATAACAGCATATACATCTTCTGGCTATACTTTTGAAAACGCTGTATTTTAATATTTATGTCCAGGCTCTGAGAAATACCACTGTAAATGCATAGTTTATTTTTATTTAAATAAATAAAAATAAACAAATGAATACATATAAATTAATAAAAACACATATATAAACAAAACAATAATATAATATAATATAAATAAAATAAATAAATGAAAAGAAAAATAAAACAAAAACAAATAAATAAATAAAACAAGATTATAATACAATACAAATAAAATAAATAAAACAATAATATAAATAAATACAATAAATAAATGAAATAAATAAAAACAAATTAAATAAATAAATAAAACAAATAAGTTTATAAATAAATAAAACAAATTAAATAACTAAATAAAACAAATAAAAGATTATGAATAAATAAAGCAGATAAAAGATTATAATACAAAACAAATAATATAAATAAATAAATAAATACAAAAAAATTGAAATCAAATAAATAAATAAAACAAATAAATAAATAATAAAAAAGAACCAAGTTGAAATGAGTTTCTGTGGTAATCATTATGAGATGATTCTGCTGATAGAGCTGAACCTGTACTGAACCCAGAACGTTTCAAGTCAACATGAAGCATCTGAGGCATTTGCGAATGATTTAAATGATTCAAAGGTGTAGGACATGCTCTTTCACATTCACAGTCCATCTACTACTCACAATAAACATCAGTCCATCAGAGTAAATGGACATAATTCTGCATGTTTGTGTTGATGCAGCAGCCCACGAGAGACAGATTCACCACAAACGTCTATAATGACTTCAGCGTGACGTGCTGTCAGAGATCTAGAGCAGCGTTCAGCCAACACGTGTGTCCACCTCAGGGCGGCGTGTCATTGAGTTTCTGAGCCTCCGGGCCGAGTTTATTCTCCACTCAGGAGAACAATGAAGCTCAAACATCTCCATCTGCTCTGCTGTCGTCCTGCTGAGAGACGCCGTCCTCACAAACACTACAGTCTTCCTCTAAAACACACACAGTACACTCAGAGACGTCGAGACGCGACACAGACCTCCCTTAACTGCTCTTTAGGTGAACATCTGCCGGAAAAACATGATGTTTGGAGTCTGAATGAAGCTGCACGTCTTTTAGTCTCATATCACAATGTGACCCCAGCGAGATCGTGGGTAAAACTGTGTGACATTGGCAGACTTTAGCAGCTCTGTAATACCTGGAGAGTCACTTGTAAGGATAAAGGTGTCTGCCAAATGCATAAACGTAAAACAGAGAGAGAAAGAGCTGTTTCTTGCTTTCGTATTAACCTCACAGGCCATTGTTCGGGTGGTTCAGTCGCTCATGGACGTTCATGACCTGCTTATCTTTGCTCATGGCAATCACAGTCTGGAGTCTGACATGATATTATTATGTGAAAGAGCGCAGTTTATATACAAGCTAGAATCAACATATTTAACTCAATGGCTGTCCGCCTCTCACATCTACACTACCGGCCAAAAGTTTGGGGTTTTTATGAAAGAAATTAGTAAAGACATTTATAATGTTACAAAATATTCTACTTCAAATAAATGTTCTTTTGGACCTTGGAGTGGTAGTTGTGTTGGATCTCTATGGAGGGACAGAAACCTCTCAGACTTCATCAAAAATATCTTCATTTGTGTTCTGAAGACGAACGAAGGTCTTACGGGTGTGGAACGACATGAGGGTGAGGAATTAATGACAGAAATTTCATTTGTGGGTGAACTAACCCTTTAACACTTTCATCTCTAGCCGGACCAGATGCTGTCTGACCCCTCGCTACGAGTCAGGCCTCATTAAGGATCCATTACTGAGACCCTCGTTAAATTGAGCGCTGAGACCGGATCGGAGCGAATGAGAGGGGAAAGAGATGATTGGATTAAATCATTATATAAATGTGATTTTACAGGGGAAAAAAACTCCCGTCTGTTGCTGCAGACTTTAACAAGCCCAGGTCTGAGAGAGACAATAAACAGAACAATATAAAAGCCAAATAAAAAGTTCAGAAAACTGTCGGCAGATACACACACAAACTCAAAGGTCTTCACCGCAACCCGCCAAAATAAAAGTTCGGAAAACTGTCGGCAGATACACACACAAACTCACAGCTCTTCACCGCAACCCGCCAAAATAAAAGTTCGGAAAACTGTCGGCAGATACACACACAAACTCACAGCTCTTCACCACAACCCACCAAAATAAAAGTTCTGTTTAACTTGAAGAAATTGTGACAGAAGTATATTACTATGAAATTACTACTCAAAGTAATAATAACAATACAGTTTATTATTAAAAAAAGTATTTTTAAGGAATATCACACAATTTTTCATCCATGTTTTAATTTAAACAGTAAACCTCTGATGTGCAGCACTTGTTTGCCAAAATGAAAGGAATTGTTCAAATTTCATTTGATAACATTTCAAAAGATTAATTAAATTGTTAAAGTTTTATTCATTAATTTGATTACCACTGATTTTGATTATTAATTTGTATTAAATCATAAAACACACAATCCAGAAAAATTAAAACAGACAACAGAATTTCTAGAAGAAAAAACAATAGGTCACTATTATTGTTAAAATGTTAACAAATTATTTAAATTGTTAAAGTTTTATGAATTCAGTCAATTAGACATCCTTTTATTATTATTATTATTAAATTTTAATTAGAGCATTAAAATGGAATTCAGAAAAAAAAAAATAAAACAGAAAACATGGAATTTTGGGGAAAAACAGAACAGATTTCATAGAGCCCTACATTTCTGATCTCATTCCTGCTTGTAAATATTCAAACTTGGTGCATTAGGATGAGTGTGACTTCATCATTGCTGGACTTCATTGGAAATCACAACATCAAATATGTCTTTATGCATCATATTTGAACGAATGCAAACAAAAATGAGATTTGAAAGGTGAGGAAGATCAGTGAACTTTGACTTCAGAAGACTTAGAATATAATACATGCTCAGAACAGCATGAGGATGAACAGAACTGTAATTCCTATAAACCTTGACTGATTTCCACATACTAAATGAATAAAGAGACATTAAGCTGACTTAACCATGGCTCTCCACCTCTGACGGTTTCTCGGATGTTTTTCGTTCAAAGACTCACCGTGAGGTCATTTGTCACGGTGAGCCGGCGGTCAGCGCGGGCCGCGGCAGATCGCATCAGCGTGATTGAACATCAGCTGAGGAGACGCGAGCGCATGGAGACGGGCAGTCATATGCCAACTGTAGAGGGCGAAATTTAATTTCAGCCTGAGACCTCGTCATATTTTGACAGCGGAGTCAAACGCGGAGTGGCCGGATGTCATCACTGTCATGGCCGTCCGCATTAACGCGAGACAGACAGCAGGTGAGCGAGCCGTCGCGCTTTAGCGGGCAGACGTGTCTGTTCGGGAGCTTCGCCGCACTAATAGCGGTCCTGCGAGAGAGAGAGAGACTCCATTGCTCTCTCCCAGCATTCCCGAATCCTCCAGGGGACAAACGTCGGGTCGGTGACAGCCGTTCCACCAGACCTCAAAGGCACGTCTGTCCGCCCATCAATCTGCCAGCCAATCACGGCTCACGGATTACACCTCGGGCCGCTGGCCACCAGTCAGAGGCGGAGAGCTGACAATCACTCTGTCAAATCACCCTCTTTTGAGAAGGAAAGAGGGATGGAGGAAAAAAGAAACGCACACACATCCTAGAAGCTTTTTAAAAGAGTTTTATCTTTTAGTTTTCCATCACTATTTTGCCATTTGAAAATTGGCTGCTGCACCTTTAAGAAACGTCTCCTTCACCTCCTTCACTCACACAATTACTGCTCACTTTGAGGATAAGATGCATCACTTAAAGTCAGCAGGAAACATCTATTGTGCCGTATATCCGAGTGAAACGGCTTCTCAAACAAGAACAAATGTAGGGCGGGGCTTGATTTTGTCTGTGGGGAATTGATTGGATGGTTGTGGTTTGCTATTGGTGGATCTCATGTGATTGACAGGTTGCCCCGCCCTCATCATCAGAGAAGAGATGCTGTAAGAGGGAGGAGAAGATATTCTGATTCAAGAATATGAGGAACATGAATTTAATAAAATAATTAGCATTAGTCTAACCCTAACAAACTAACAAACAAAAGCCTTTCTTTCTGTCCTTCTGATTCGGTGTCCTCTCTGAGCGCGTGTGTATTTTTGGGTGTGTGTTCGTGTCTCTGAGAGCCGATATGAGTGTGTGACGTGCCGCAGGGTCTCAGCTGCGATCAGTGTGTTTGTTTAGAGTTATTTAGACACCAGCCGCCCTTCACAAACACACAAACACACACCTGCGCCGTCACACCAGATCCTACAGCATGTATTACACACATCTCAGTGCAGATCGTGTAGGCGGCAGCTAAAAACAAACGCTGTTCAACAACAACATACAAATCAAACACACAACGCTGCTGTAAAAATAACACACGGCTGCAGTGTTGGGAACATATGAGCGGGATAAACACAACGCAAGTCCAAACTAAACAGAACTAACAACAAATACTGATATGATCACATTACAGGTTACTGTTTTCTGTCTCTTTAGTTACTTTAGTTAGTGTGTAATGTTGCTGTTTGAGCATAAACAACATCTGCAAAGTTGCAACGCTCAAAGTTCAATGCAAAGGGAGATATTTTCTTTTACAGAAATCGCTTTTTAAGGACTACAACAAACGGCTGGTAGGGACTACAACAAGCTACTTCCTGGGTTAGTGACATGACAAACCCCAAAATGTACATAAATCCCGCCCCCGAGAACACTCAACAAAGGGGGTGAGGCCATGTTGGGCTGCTTTAGAGAAGAGGAAGAGTTGTTGTAGTAGAGTGTTGTTGACATGCCGTCATTTTACGCTGGATTGCTTCACAAACGAGGGTCAATTCATGCTGGATTTGCACAAAAGATTAACATGACGGCACATGCTAGTCGATGAGTTGAATCAACTCCACAGCAACTACATAAATTTATCCACTAACCATTGTAACTTCTTCCTGAGTCTCTCCATCAGTGTCGACTCCGGTTTGAACAATGTAAGGCTGAACACCGTTACTGACAATCCTCATTTTGGCTGCGTGAGATTCTCCAGCTTTGTTGTTGTTGAGCGACCGAAGCGCGAGCTGTTAAAGCTCCGCCCTCTTCTGGAAAGGGGGCCGGGAGCAGCAGCTCATTTGCATTTAAAGGGACACACACAAAAACGCCGTGTTTTTGCTCACACCCAAATAGGGGCAAATTTGACAAGCTATAATAAATGATCTATATATTGACACAGGTAAAATATATGAATTCGGATAAATTAGGCCACTTTTTGCTGTTCAACTTATAACTGCAAAATGAAAAATATCAGCCAATTAACTGGTAGAACAATCAAAAGCATGTTTATTCCACTGTTAATGCATAATGCATGAGCATAATCATTCAGGAACTGTACTTTTTTCACAAGAAAAAAATCTTATTAAAACAAATTAGGAGAGTTTTGTATTATTTTTTTGGCTGCTTTCACACTGAACTATGGCAGCCTGCCAACAAACTTCCCTGAAATGCATGATGCTTGTTTAATTTCATAGTCAGAAACACATTCGGTCCTGAAACATGCTTCTCCAGATCTTGCCGTCCTGAATCGCATTAAACACACTGGACACTATCAGCAGGTTTCTGTCGGCCTGCTGGGAGACACAAGAACCTCTAATCACAACTATTAAATATTCTGTCACTTCAAAAAAGCTCTGGCGTCCTCGGCGCTGCCAGTACGAGGCCCGTGAGCCAAATCGCCCCATTTGTTTCCTAATCATGTTAATTTCTGAATCACATCAAATCATCTGTGCTCCAGGCTGTTCTGCGTTTCTGCGTTACGTTTCGCTCCACATCGGCCGCTCAAACTCTGAAAGGGACCAAAGGTGAGGCTTAAAAGCTCTGAAAGGATGGTTTAATAAATGAGCGGCACACAGAACGAAGGTGATAATGAGGTGTTGGTGCACAGATCACATGGACGGGCGGAACCGAGATCCGCGGGTTCAGCGTTTGGCTCTGATAGCGACTTCACCTCCATTAGCAGGACCAGCGGACGATCACACTGGCTGCTCAGGATTCACCGCACGACTGTAAATTGTCAGACGGTAAGAATGTGGTTATATTCACCTAATGGCAGCTCTAGTGAGACAGACGGAGACATGGAGAGCTGAGGAGAGGAGGAACCGTCTGTGGAATGAGACACAATACGCCATATATCCTCATTAGTGACGTACAAGACACACTCACACACACAAACACTCAAACACACACACACACACACTCAAACACACAAACAAATATATGTGTATATATGTGTATATACAGTGTGTATATATATACACACTGTATATATTAATAAAAATAAAAAAAAATAAAAAATCTTCAACAAGTGGATGTCTCTCTTTGTGTTTTATATTAATCATATTCTGAAGTCAATGCAAGAGTTGCCAGTTTTAAGTGTGGTGGGCGATTGCTAGGGTGCTGTGTCAGTATATAGATGTGGCACAATATGGTACAGAAAGACTATAAACTCTACTGATGCTCTCAGGTGGCAGACAATATTGATTAAACAGTAAATTTACATTTATGCATTTAAAGACGACATTCATCAAATGTCTGAATATTGAGAGTTATTAATGTAGCCCAGAGTCTCCGGACGGGTTTTATTAGATTAGCCACTTCTGATCCATTATATTTATTTCCTACTGGAATTACAAATCCACAGATGCAGAGACTTTATAAATGTGTGAGTGCTGCTTAAAAACACACACACAAAACCACACTACATTTGCCAAAAGACACAACACAACACTGCACAGTTACTGCATCCCACAATGCAATGCAACCAGACTTTCCATTTCCAGTGCAATAAATGAAACGCAAGCAGTCAACTGCACTTCTAAACATCTGTTTCTTGACTATTTATTTACTGCAAAGTGCAGCTGAAAGGATACTACGACAAAGATATCGCTTTCACCTTTCTGACAACTGACGGCAAATTTTTCACGGATATATGACTTGACCTGCAGAAGGACAGATCAACCAATGAATACTCACCAAATCGGCCACATTAAACATGCAATGCTCAATGGAGGACGCTGGCAAATGCAAGTATTCCAATATATGTCTCTATCTGTTAGTATTTCTATTGTACTCCATCTCAATCTCAAAAAAATGATGCCATCTTTGCTCATGGCCAATGGGTGCAAACATGGTCATGTGACCAATCACTCTAAAGCCACAGGAAAATGACATCATAACAATGACTGGTTTATTTACATGGCTAAATCTGAATGGACGCCAAAACATTTACTCAAACACGCAGGAAATAAATGGAAACAATCAGGAAGAGGATGAAAGAAATGCCTGTCAAAATAAAAGACTCTTAACATTTCTGATTGTTAATGATCAAAGTTCTGATCCATTTAGAAGATAATAAACTTTTACGTATCTAAATTATATATCCAGATATTTTGGTTGGGTACATGTGAGCAGTGAGAAGATCAGTGGCTCTTCTTTTGTGCCAAATTATTTATTTTTAAACTCAATTAAACTTTAAATTTAAGTATTACATTTACTGTATTTCTATAGTATTCTATATTATACAAAAAAGGGTATGAAAATGTTTGAGTGCATATTTGGTATTTCAATTTTTTCTTGTTCTCTTTTGTCTTAATCTAGACAGAGTTTTTCATTTTGTCATTTCCTAATTATCTCATATTTCACTTTCATGTGTAAACCGTTGATGACATTTCAAGAGCTGTTTATTTTTCTGGTATTTACAATCGGAAGGTCACTGACCTGCTTCCCTGCTGACCGTTCAACTTTCAAAGAATGAACTAAAAAGATGAAAACAGAGAAAAGAGATAAACTTGGTTTTCTCTCCCTCTCTCTCTCCAGCAGTGTGTGTTTCATTTTTGTCGCAGCAGGTGGTCCTCATTGGTGCTGGACTTTGACAAATTTCACTCTCTGGACAAATTGACGGTCATGGGAGGATAAAAGAACAGCGTGACCTCTGAGCGCGCTCGCTAATGTGTTCAGTCTGATACGAGACTCCAGCAGAGACGAACCCCACATCCTGAAGAAGATTCTTCCCAGCTAACAAAAATATGCTCTAAGAAAGTCTTGCTAATGTTCCCATTAAGTTTTAAAAATGTTTTTTCTTGGTTATGCAAACGTAAAGAGAACATTCTATTTCACAAATATTACGGGAGCGTTACTTTAAAATGTTACATTCTGAAACAAGTAGTAACATTCAAAAATTGTTAGACAAACATCCAACTAAAACTTAAATAATGTTATTAAAGACCAGAGATAACTGAACGAACAGTCTATTAATGTTACTGGAAGAAAGTTTGTTCATAACTTTGAGAGAACTTTCCCTGTCAGCTGGGTTACTAAATCAGCCGTAGACAAGTAATATATGCATTGATTTGTCAAAATGTGTTTATCTGTGTCGACTGCATTAATGCGCCTGTGACTCTGAACAAAATTAATTACAGCATCCACTCAACCAATCAGATGCGTTTCTTCACCTGTAACTTCACTCGTATTCTTTAACATCTTCCCTTTTATCATTCTTTTTTCATTTCCTTTTATTGTTTTATGCACTTTTTTTGTTTGTATATTTATACATTCAAATGCTTCAGCAATATAAATGTAAATATTTGTAATGGAACATTATGCACATATTATGCATTAAATTCTAACTTTATATTGTCTGACTAAAATTAAACACCATACTGTACATAAACGTCGGAGCATGTGAACAGCTGCACATTATTTTGTTTTGTGTTTGCGAGATGCAGAAGAATTATGCAGACTTATTCTCAGCTCATTCAGCAAATATAACGGCTGTGATTTCACCTGAACGCCAGAACTTCTCACACACTCACGCAGGAAACACTATTTCTGCCAAAAATGAAGATTTTCTCATGATGTACTCCCCCTCTTGTTGTCCCAAACCTGTAATTCCAGAATGAGTTTTTGTACTGTTGACTTTTTATACAATGATCAGGGACTGTGACACTCCAAACAGGAATATACTGTAGTGCACAAATATATGAACAATGAACAACGATTTGTTGAAGTTGTAAAAATAATGATTATTGAAGTACTGTCAGGTTTATGTTCCTTTCTGTTGACTTTTATTTTGATACTCTGTTCTGCTTCCGTTTTATGAAAGATTGTTTCCGCAATTAAATAAAAAATAAAAAACGTAATTGTGACTTTTTATCTCACAATTCTGACTTTTTTCTCACAATTGCGAGTTATAAAGTCAAAATTGTGAGTTATAAAGTCAGAATTGCGTGTTATAAAGTCAGAATTGCGAGTTATAAAGTCAGACTTGATAAAGTCAGAATTGCGTGTTATAAAGTCAGAATTGCATGTTATAAAGTCAGACTTGATAAAGTCAGAATTGCGTGTTATAAAGTCAGAATTGCATGTTATAAAGTCAGAATTGCATGATATAAAGTCAGACTTGATAAAGTCAGAATTGTGAGTTATAAAGTCAGAATTGCGCGATATAAAGTCAGACTTGACAAAGTCAGAATTGTGTGATATAAAGTCAGACTTGATAAAGTCAGAATAGCGTGTTATAAAGTCAGAATTGCATGATATAAAGTCAGACTTGATAAAGTCAGAATTGTGAGTTATAAAGTCAGAATTGTGAGTTATAAAGTCAGAATTGATAAAGTCAGAATTGCGTGATATAAAGTCAGACTTGATAAAGTCAGACTTGCGTGATATAAAGTCAGAATTGCGTGTTATAAAGTGAGAATTGTGTGATATAAACTTACGACTGTGAGATATAAAGTCAGAATTGCGAGATATAAATTCAGAATTGTGTGATATAATGTCCAGTTGTAAGGGAAAAAAGACTGACGCTTTTTCTCAGAATTGCGAGTTTATAACTCGCAATTCTGACTTTATAACTCACAATTGTATGTTTATACCTCGCAATTCTGAGAAAAAAAGGTCAGAATTGTGAGATAAAAAGTCGCAATTACCTTTTTTATTTTTTTATTTAGTGGTGGAAACAAGCTTCCACACCGTTTGTTCCTGTTTCTTCTCTCTGTTTAGTTTCGGTTTCCTTAGTTTCTGATTATGTCCTCATTTGTTTGCCATTGTGTTCATCTGTGTCTAGTTTATTCTCCTTTGTTCTACCCCTGTATTTACAGCCCTGTGTTTCAGTTGTTTTTGGTCAGTTTGTGTAAGTGTTTCTTTGAAATTATTTGACTGAATGCCTATGGTGTGATGATGTATTACTATTCGTGATGTATTAACTAATGTGCCCGTGTGACATCACAGATCCTGCAATATCAAAACGAGTCATTTTTGGAGCTTGATTAAACAGTCACATATTTTTTTTCCTCCCGTAGGTCTGAACATGGTAATTGCCCAAGAGATTCATCAGGACTGCAAACAGATGATCGATCCAGTGCAGAGACGCGAGTCTTTCCTTCCCTTCTCTTCCTGTCACGCTGACTTTCTCCCTGCAGGTTTGAACAGTGATCACTCTCCTGGGAAGAGCAGAACCTTGGGAATACAGCAGCGATACATCCACACATCCAGCTCAGCCTATTCATAATACATGTGCCGTACGCACAGGAAGGAAGCAGAAAGAGAGACGCTACAGCACATTCACAGCGCATCTTTTGCACACAATTATGATGTATAATTGTCTTTTCCATTCAAATTGTATTGTCAAAATCAGATTCAATGTGATTTCTGCTGTTCACATCCAAAAGAGCAAATCAGATTTGTGAATGCAGCCAAAGAAAATGAGACAAGCATCTTTAAATTCTTATGTCTTGTGTTCAAAAGTCAGACGTTGCCCTCAAAAAAAAAACCTCATTAATGAACATGAAGGAATCAGACGGATCCAGGAACAGTCTGTCAGCCAATCAGCTGCGAGCAGCACCAGCGCTTTGTTGACATTATTAGTGATAGTTTGATTATGAGTTCAGAAGAAAGAGCGAGACCCGGCTGAGAGAGAAGGAGAAATGAAAAATAATCAGGCTCTTACCCCGGGTAGAGTCTTTTGTTCATGGAGAGCGCTCTGGGCCTTCAGCGCTGACTCTCTGGCACAGTACGTTAGAAAGGCACATCCTGAAACACACAGACAGCAGATTCATCACTTCATTACTGAGTGATCAGACTGGGTTTGCACAGGCAAACACCACTGACATTTTCATCAGAAAATCTACAAATCTAGTTTCTTTTTTTAGCGTATAGAGTTCAAGTTCACTTCTTTGTCATTCAAGCCAGACACGGGAGATGTTATACAGATCAAGATTTAACATTACCAACATAACGTTACTAATTTTTATTAGTTTTACCCTGGTATAAAAATGACAGAATTGCAAGAAAAAAAAGGCAGAATTATGAGAAAAAAGTCAGAAATGCGAAAAAAAAAAGTCAGAATTGCGAGAAAAAAAGCAGAACTGCTAGAAAAAGGTCAGAATTGCAAGAAAAAAGTCAACTGCAAGAAAAAAAGGCAGAATTACGAGAAAAAAGTCAATTGCGAGTAAAAAAGGCAGAATTATGAGAAAAAAAGGCAGAATTATGAGAAAAAAGTCAGAAATGCGAAGAAAAAAAGGCAGAATTGCAAGAAAAAAAGGCAGAATTGCAAGAGAAAAGTCAGAATTGCGAGAAAAAGGCAGAATTACGAGAAAAAAGTCAATTGCGACAAAAAAAGGCAGAATTGTGAGAAAAAAGGGCAGAATTATGAGAAAAAAGTCAATTGCGAGTAAAAAAGGCAGAATTATGAGAAAAAAGTCAGAAATGCGAGAAAAAAGTCAGAAATGCGAAGAAAAAAGTCAGAATTGAAAAAAAAGGCAGAATTGCAAGAGAAAAGTCAGAATTGCAAGAAAAAAGTCAGAATTGCGAGAAAAAAAGGCAGAATTACGAGAAAAAAGTCAATTGCAAGAAAAAAAGGCAGAATTGCGAAAAAAAGGGCAGAATTATGAGAAAAAAGTCTGAATTGCGAGAAAAAGGCAAAATTGCAAAATTGCAAGAAAAAAGTCAGAAATGTGAGAAAAAGGGCAGAATTGCGAGAGAAAAGTCAGAATTACGAGAAAAAAAAGTCGCAATTATCTTTTAAACTGTTTTATTCCGGAAACAAGCTTCCATATCTGACCGTTATGCAAATGACAGCAATAGTCAAAATCACATTAATTGTTAATGTCAATTTATATGTAATAACAAAAGTGCTGTATAGGAAGAAAAAAGTCTGCAAATATAATATTAAAAATATTCAAAAAAAGAATAAAGAATTAAAAATCATACAGAGAGACATGTCTGACAGTTATGCAAACGACAGCAATATTCAAAATCACATTAATTGGAGAAATGGCAGAAAAAACCCCACATATGCATTTTCAGACACCTCCACCACCAAACGGCACTGCAAATTAATTTGAACATGCTTAAACATCAAAAGCAAATGTGTTTTTTGCCCCATGTGTGGCAGCGGTGACCCTCTGAGAGGCATTTCTGCAGCGGCGAGCAGAATCCGCAGACGTGCCCTCCTCAGGGAGCAAGAACACACACACGACACCCATCGGGCAAACCCACAGGACTGTACACCGCATGTCAAGTGGAGATGCTTTAAAACTCAACAGGCTCTCCTTTACAGTTCAAGTATATTGGTCTCATAAACATCTCTTGAATAACAACTTTTATTCATTCGAACCTAAACGCAGCGCTCAAGCTACAGGACTGCT
Source organism: Mylopharyngodon piceus (assembly GCA_039654765.1). NCBI lineage: Eukaryota > Metazoa > Chordata > Actinopteri > Cypriniformes > Xenocyprididae > Mylopharyngodon > Mylopharyngodon piceus. The sequence continues at coordinate 33,861,422 of CM077458.1, read as the reverse complement.
TGTTTTGCAATGCATGCATGATTATATGGTTCAGCTTAATTTCATCTGCTGTCCGTGACCCATCAGAACACACACCAGACATGCAGCAATTGATATTTTGTCAGAACCTCGAGTAAATTACATGCTATCTTGTTTAGTTGTCTATTCAGAATCGAGGGAGAATCATGATCTCTGTTTGAAACAAGACAATTCATGTTTTGTTGAGATCTCTAACAGCAGCTGACCTGAGCATCACACACACACACACACTGACAGTAAAACTCCAACACAAACTAAATGCAAACAGACTGACAATGATGAAGTGCTGATACAGGAGTCCAGCGGCTGCAGAACGAGTTAAATAACATTATGTAAGTGAACCACAGCCCGTCGTCCTGCCCTAAACACCACACTCAGATCTCTACAGATCCGTCAGTATGTCTGACACACACATGAATCACACTTAAATATGCCATTATGTCATTTTACAACAATAAGAGTCTTTATTGTAAAGAAAAATTGCACCAAAATTGCAATTTATGCAATTACATTCAGACTTCAAGTGTGACTTACCTATTTTATATGCAAATTTCTAAATGATCAACACGATCAAAATTGATGATAAACCAGTTGCACACAATCTCCTACAGTCCTTCTGTCGTCTGATTGATAGTTTATACCTTTATAGCATGCAAAAGGACTTTTAATTGTACAAACATCCTCCTTCAGCTCGTGCTTCACGTGTCCTTTTGCTGTGAATCTTTACCGATTTTCTTTTTATAGTAAATATAAGAATAACTTTGATATTGTTAGTAATATTTCAACTGAAGCAACTCAGGTTTACCTGATTATACATACATCATTTTTTAGAAAAATCATGAGTATCAAATATGTAGGAATGCACCGATATGAAAATTTGGGCCGATACGGATAACCGATAATTCTTTATATTTGAAAGCCAATAACCGATATATTGGCCGATAAATCTAATTGCAAAATGTAATTTTTGAGAGCCTGATCAAAAACAAAAGTCTCACCATTAAAAGCCACGTCCCAAACACACAATTATAATGTTCTCATTATAATATTATGTAGCCTATATGACAGACTCGTGCTGCACATATTGTACTTTACTGTATTTTCCTTTTTGAAGTGATTTTAATCATATTTCAAGCAAATCATTGCGATCAGTGAAGTGTCTCAGCTGAAGGAAATAATCCATTATTTATCAGCTTTAATATATCGGCCAAATTTTCTTATCGGGCCGATAACGATAACATTAAAAATGAACATATATCAGCTGATACCGATATTGTGGCCGATATATCGTGCATCCCTACAAATATGACCATCAGGCTTTTGAGGAAGGTTTATTAGTTCATCTCTCAATCATCATTGTATTGCATTGCATTATACGTAAAACTAAGCATTTAAATATCATATTGATATTCATATGCATTTTATGTCAGTATCTGCTATATTGTTATAAAGATCTCATTGATTTCCATTACAAGCATCAGAATTTCATCACTTTTTGTCCATATAAACTGCACCAAATTGCATATTTTCACTCAGTTTGAGTCTCTGAATAAAACTAAGCTGTTTTTTCCTCCATATTCTCACTTTATAATATTATATGAGCCATAAAAGCCTGATGCATCAAATATGATACTCAACAAAAAGCACATATGCAAACTTCAATGCAGTAAACGGTTCTATTGTTCCACGAGTGAGGTCTTTTGAGGTCACTGTATTCTGACTCTGCTGTTGTACAGCAGTGGATGTTGAATCACAGCATCTCATCTAGCTGGCGTCAGACCTGAAGATTTGCCCCCCGCAGGCCAAAACCGCTCAGAGCCAAAACTGGCACACGGACCGATGCTGAGAGAGGTGTGAAGGGCACGGATGCCAGAACCGAATCGACAAATCCCACAGGCTCCGATCAGAACGAGCCGTTTATAGACCAAAAAACACATTACTGATGATGCATTTTAATTCATTAAATGTGTTTTCTTGTTACGTTGTAGTCTTGAGTTTTCTTCACAATATTCCTCATTTAAATAATTCATACGCAGAATAAAGGGGCGGGGCCTGGTTGAGTTAGTTAGTAGTGTGTTGAAACTGGCGGTTATGGTAAGGGGCGGGACATTTCCCAAACACCAATCACAACACACTGCTCCAGCCGACCAATCAGAGCACATTGTGCTTTTCAGAAGGAGGGGCTTCATAGAGACAGGAACTAAACAGAGCGTTACTGACAGACTGGGAAGAGAGGAGCTGAACAATGGAGAATATGAGGAAAATAATGAACATTCAAGCATGAAAACCTGTTCTAGTAGAGCACAAAGACACAGGTCTGCTTTAACCAGTCTCTGCTGATGTTCTCAGAGCTTGTGTTATTGTAACCGCTGCCTCCTCCGGTCTATTAATGTAAACTAACAGCTTTAATGATACACGTCTGATCCACTGGGAAACATCAGCACAAAACCTGCACAACAGTGATTACAGCGAGAGAGAGAGCAGCTGGAGATGGAGAGTTTATGAAGGACTAAATAAGAACCTAATGGAAATATTTTGGCCTTTGCACTTGTGGATTATATAATGTCTATATAATGTTGATGCTCAGAACTGCACTGAATAAAAAACACAAGGAAAATATGAATGTGCACACAGAATGCATCTGTGTACGAGTAAATACAGACAGGCTTTATGGTCTTTCTACAGATTATTAAATCAATGCATTCGAAATTAAATAATGCTTCAACACATTCTTTAATAATTTAGTCAGTTATGCCCATGGCAACCATATTTTTATTTCTTCATTCATGAGTTTCACATTCTGTTCGAGTTTTCATTTAGTACATAGGAAAAAAAAATCTATGCAAGGACACTTAAACCAAAAACTACCGAAAGATTATCATTTAACTATCCAGAGTAAAACACATGTGATTTGATGTGAGGAAACCAGTGCAATGCAGACAAGAAATATGAGAGCAGACGCTTCAGAAACTCACATCCAGAGATATAAACGATCAGCAGCACTGCAAAACAGGTGATCGAGAAGAAATTTACCCATGCAAAAGCCCAAAATCAGATCAGAACTGCTGTAATAGTTCATGCTTCATGAAAACATCTGAAATGGTTTTGCATGTGGGTTTGTGTTTCACTGATGCTGCTCCGATCCACAAACACACACGCTTCACTCCGCTCTTTAAAATAAAGCTTCCTCAATATCATCTTTTTACCATGACAGTCTGTTCTTGGGAGATTAAAAAAAGCTTTTGATATTTAATTAATAGTTCTTTTATGACATCAGGCTGTAAAAGCATTTTTGTTTCTAACGGGAACCTTTATTTTTTAAGAGTGCAAGTTCTTTGAAGCACCAGCAGTTTTATAAACATCCATAATCCCAGCTGACAAAAATATGTTTTGATAATGTTCCTATTAAGTTATGGAAACGTTATTTTTCAGAACGTTTTTTAAATGTTTTAAAAGCGTTTATTCTTGTTTATGCGAAGGTATGGACATTAAAGGAACGTTACTTGTTGAACGTTCGATAACTAGTAGTAAGTAACGTTTAAAAAACGTTAGATGAACGTCCAACGCAAACGTTTCATGAACAATGTATAAATGACATTTTGATAAAATTCCCATTAAGTTATGGAAACGTTATTTCTCAGAACGGGTTTTTAAATGTTTTAAAAACGTTTTTTCTTGTTTATGCGAAGGTTAGGGGAACATTGAAGGAATGTTCCAGGTGATCATTTTACAAACATTATGGGAACGTTACTTGTTGAACATTTGATAACAAGTAGCTAGTAACGTGTAAAAAACGTTAGATGAACGTCCAACGAAAACGTCTCATGGTCGATGTATAAATAACATTTTTTAAGTTATGGAAACGTTATTTCTCAGCTTCAATCGTTTTTTTTTTTAATGTTTTAAAAACGTTTTCTCTTGTTTATGCTAAGGTTAAGGGAACATAGGTGATAATTTTAGAACAATTATGGGAACGTTACTTGCTGAACGTTTGATATCAAGTAGTAAGTAACGTTTAAAAAACGTTAGATGAACGTCCAACGCAAACGAAAATTGTATAAATAACATTTTGATAAAGTTCCCATTAAGTTATGGAAACGTTATTTCTCAGTTTCAACAGTTCAACGTTTTTTTTTTTTTATGTTTAAAAACGTATTTTCTTCTTTATGCGAAGGTTAGGGAAACATTGAAGGAATGTTCCAGGTGATCATTTTACAAACATTATGGGAACGTTACTTGCTGAACGTTTGATATCAAGTAGTAAGTAACGTTTAAAAAACGTTAGATGAATGTCCAACGCAAACGAAAATTGTATAAATAACATTTTGATAAAGTTCCCATTAAGTTATGGAAACGTTATTTCTCAGTTTCAACAGTTCAACGTTTTTTTTTTATGTTTTAAAAACGTTTTTTCTTATTTATGCGAAGGTTAGGGAAACATTGAAGGAACGTTCCAGGTGATCATTTTACAAACATTATGGGAACGTTACTTGCTGAACGTTTGATAACAAGTAGTAAGTAACGTTTAAAAAAAGTTAGATGAAGGTCCAACGAAAACTTCTCATGGTCGATGTATAAATAACATTTTTTAAGTTATGGAAACGTTATTTCTTAGTTTCAACGTTTTTTTGTTTTTGTTTTTTTTATGTTTTAAAAACGTTTTTTCTTGTTTATGCGAAGGTTAGGGGAACACTTGAAGGAACGTTCCAGGTGATAATTTTACAAACATTATGGGAACGTTACTTGTCGAACATTTGATAACAAGTAGCTAGTAACGTTTAAAAAACGTTAGATGAACTTCCAACGAAAACGTTTTTTTTTTTTTTTTTTTTTTTTTTATGTTTTCTCTTGTTTATGCAAAGGTTAGGGGAACGTTCCAGTTGATCATTTTACAAACATTATGGGAACGTTACTTGTTGATCTTTTGATAACAAGTAGTAAATAACGTTAGATGAACGTCCAAATAAAACGTTTCATGAGCGAGCGTTATTAAAGACTAGATAACTATGAATGAACATTCTATTAACGTTACTGAAGAACGTTTGTTCATAACTTTAAAAGAACCTTGTCAGAACGTTCTGAGAACGTTTCCTCGGATGGCACTTAAAAATGTTGTTCACATGGATGTTGAGAAGAGGGCGGACTTGCACGTGCTAATCACACACTCTCTCACACACACACACACACACAGAGAGAGAAACTCATTTATATGGAGAGGTGCGAGGAACCAAAAGAAAGCAAAGTCCGACCTTTATGCATCCCGGTGAACCGGTCCTTGAGCACCGTGAGCTCGTAGATCTTGCCGAACTCCTCGAACAGCGGCTTGAGGTCTTTCTCCTCCAGGTTGCGCGGGATCTGCCCGATGAAGAGCTTGATGGCGTCGTGATCTTTCATGGGAATCGCGCTGTTGAGTCCGTTCATTCTGCCGGAGCTGTTCGCGGTGCTGAAGCCATTCTCCGCCGTGACCGAGGCCATCTTTCTCCCTCCCGCGCGCTGTGTCTCCCGCTCTCTACCATCCACTCTTCCTCTCTCTCTTTCTTTCTCTTCCTCTCCCTCTATCACAGCTGTACACTCCCCTCTCGGTTTTATGTGTCTCCCCTCAGTCTCGCGCGCGTTTTCTCCTCAGGATTCTTTCACTTTCTCCATCTGTCTCTCTCGCCGTGTGTCAGCTGCCACTCTGACTCGTGACGTCAGCTCGCGCCTTTTGAATAGACCCGCGGTTCATTTGCATAATAAGTCCGGGCCAGCCAATCACAGGGCGGCGTGAGTGAAGGCGCTCGTGCGGGGCGGAGCGAGAAGTCAAACATTTGTACGGCGTTTAAAAGGTTCAGATCTCAAACACGGAGCGAATTTTTATAAAAGCAACATGTTGTGAACCCTTTGACCCTTTTAAATGGCGGGTATATAAAATACCTCTAAAATAGCTACAATTTAATAATTCGTACTGAAATACCCACTTTCTTAAATTAAATTAAAAAATACCTAAGCAAATTGTTTTGAAAATAACACAGCTGCACGTTTTAGCTGAAATTATTGGTTTTATTTTACATTTTACACGTTGTATTCATTGCTCATTTACAGAATAGTATAGATTGATAAAAATGAATTCATCACTAAAAAATGCTGGGTTAAAAACAACCCAAGTTAGGCTGAAAATGGACAAACCCAGTGATTGGGTTGTTTTGACCCAGTGGTTGGGTTAAATGTTTGCCAACCTGCTGGGTAGTTTTATTTAACTCAACTATTGTTTAAACATTTACTGTATTGCTTGATTAAAATGAACCCAAAATATGTTGGAAATGAACATTTATTAATATGTTTAATAAATAAATGTTTGAATAATAATGAAACAATAAACATTTATTGAATTGCTTATTAATAAATGTTCATCTTTTGATTATTATTGTTGCCTCTAGTAATTATGTGTTTCCAACATATTTTGGGTTCATTTTAAGCCAGCCATATAGTCATTTTTAAACAATAGTTGAGTTAAATAAAACTGTCCAGGATGTTGGGCAAACATTTAACCCAACCGCTGGGTCATAACAACCCAATCGCTGGGTTTGTCCATTTTCAACCCAACTTGGGTTGTTTTTAACCCAGCATTTTTTAGAGTGTACAATTTAATAATTCATACTGAAATATCCACTATCTGAAATAAAAAAAAACAATCCTAAACAAATTGTTTATTGCTATTTTCTCTCACATTAGGATGAAAATAACACAACTGCACGTTTTAGCTGAAATTATTGGTTTTATTTTACATTTTACACATTGCATACACTCTAAAAAATGCTGGGTTAAAAACAACCCAAGTTGGGTTAAAAATGGACAAACTCAGCTGTATTGGGTTGTTTTGACCCAGCGGTTGGGTTAAATGTTTGATCAACCTGCTGGGTAGTTTTATTTAACTCAACTATTGTTTAAAAATGACTGTATTGCTGGCTTAAAATGAACCCAAAATATGTTGGAAAAGAACATTTATCAATAAGTTTAATGAATAATAATGAAACAATAAACACTTATTAAATTGCTTATTAATAAATGTTCGCATTTTGATTATTATTGTTGCCTCTAGTAATTATGTGTCTGATTTTTAATTTCCAACATATTTTGGGTTCATTTTAAGCCAGTCATACTGTAATTTTTAAACAATAGTTGAGTTAAATAAAACTAACCAGCAGGTTGATCAAACATTTAACCCAACCGCTGGGTTTGTCCATTTTCAGCCCAACTTGGGTTGTTTTTAACCCAGCATTTTTTTAGAGTGCACAATTTAATCATTCGTACTGAAATACCCACTATCTAAAATAAAATTAAAATTACCTAAACAAATTTTTCAAGTCATATAGTCATTTTTAAACAATAGTTGAGTTAAATAAAACTGCTCAGCAGGTTGATCAAACATTTAACCCAACCGCTGGGTTAAAACAAACCCAACTGCTGGGTTTGTCCATATTTAACCCAACTTGGGTTGTTTTTAACCCAGCATTTTTTAGAGTGTACAATTTAATAATTCGTACTGAAATACCCACTATCTAAAATAAAATTGAAAAAATTTTTCCAGTCATATAGTAATTTTTAAACAATAGTTGAGATAAATAAAACTGCCCAGCGGGTTGAGTCAAACATACCCCAACCGCTGGGTTAAAACAACTATTCACAGGGTTAAAACAACCCAATCACTGGGTTTGTCCATTTTCAACCCAACTTGGGTTGTTTTTAACCCAGCATTTTGATGCTTGGCTGAGTTTGGCTACATGCATTTTGAATTACAATAAAGTATTTTGATCAGTGCTCATGACCTACAGTAGGCCTACAGTACCATGTTAGTCATTCAGTACCATAGTACATTTCAGAGTACCATGTTTTTATAATATGAGACCATCAAAACTCATGGTAAACACATTGAATTTAGAGTTAATTTGCTGATTTTCACCATTTTCTCATGAACTAGACTCACTGTTCTTCTGCGTCTCAAATGTCTGTATATGCAAGTATACATAAAAAAATATTTCTGTTATTAAATAATTGAATGTAATTGATTTTTATTGCTTGCCTTTTAAAGAGGAACCCAATCCAATACATGACTGCATCATTCAGACATTAGACTGCCGCTGTCCGTGGTGCTGAACTCTGAACACACGATGTTTAACAGCATTAATCAGCACCATTTCTACCTAAATATTCTCACATTCTGACACTTGTCTGCTTGCTGTTCAACAGATGCATTTTCCTTCTTGATTCTATTGCTTCTTAATGATTATTGCATGCAATTTTCCTTTTCTTTCAGCACTAGATCACCTCGGGGAGTGAAAATCTCCTGTTTCTTTAGCGTGTCATTTTTAAGCGTATCCTGCCGTGTTTTATGAGCTGAGCTGGAGTGGAAATGTAACGGGTCTCCTTGTCAACAGCTTTCATTTGCATAAAGGCATGGCTAATTTGGCCCCCGTGTCGTTTATCGGGCTTGTGATTTTTTGTCGTTCCTCAGCTGGGAGCGGCAGCACAGCTGTGATCATCACGTCTCAAACGCAGGTACTGAATGCTGGATGTCATTACGCAGGCAGGCGAGGACGGGAGATTTTCAGGGTTTCTTCAATCACGCTGATGTAAAGACAGACACCTGTACGACAGGAGAGAGAGAGAGAGAGACATTGAGATACGACAGCTGGAGTCAAAACCATGCTGACAGACAGAAGAAGCAGAGAGAGATCTTTGCACTAAACCACTTTATTTGTTGATGATGTTCACACTGCACTCAGGTCTGATTTGACAGTCCAAACCTTAATTTCGCAGGTGAAGGAATCAGACGATGATGTCAGTATCTGATTTATCTATCAGTTGCTATATGATGAGCACGACGTCATGAGAACGGAGAGTAACTGTCACTAGAAAGGAAAGAAAAGAAAGAAAAAACACTTGAAATCCCATTTGGCTTTTCAGACTGGACAGTATTTCCAGAAATCAGTTTTTAAACCACATTTGAGACTTGATTAGCATTGTATAATGTGTTCTGCTTTATATAGTATTTTTAAAATACAGTCATCAGTAAGATGCTGGGTTAAAAACAACCCAAGTTGGGTTGAAAATGGACAAACCCACTGTGAATGGGTTGTTTTAACCCAGCGGTTGGGTTAAATGTTTGATCAACCTGCTGGGCAGTTTTATTTAACCCAAATATTGTTTAAAAATGACTATATGGCTGGCTTAAAATGAACCTAAAATATGTTTCAGACACATAATTACTAGACGCAACAATAATAATCAATAATAAAAAGCAATTTAATAAATGTTTATTGTTTTATTATTATTCATTAAACTTATTAATAAATGTTCATTTCCAACATACTTTGGGTTCATTTTAAGCAACAATACAGTAATTTTTGAACAATAGTTGAGTTAAATAAAACAGATTGATCAAACATTTAACCCAATCACTGGGTTTGTCCATTTTCAACCCAACTTGGGTTGTTTTTAACCCAGAATTTTTTAGTGTATACTGTGGAGTCCAACACATCCATATTAAAATTATGCATTAAAATTATAATTTTTAGGGATTTGGCTTAATATTAGATCAAATAAAATTTCAATGTAGAGTCTGATCTTAATAAAATTGGTCTGAATATTTTTGTAAGACACAGTATGTACACACACTCGTGTTAACTAGAATTGTTTTAAAAACAGCTAATTATAAATATAGTTTAGTTTAGTTATTAATACAACAGGTGTTGAAACCAAAGTGATGTACAACAAATATAAAACAAACATAATCAAGAAATGCAAAAGGAGAAATTGACCAGATGACCGAAGAGATCTAGAGGTATTGTGCGGGATGAGGAAATTACAAATATACTGGGAAGCACAACAATGTAAAGCTTTAAAAACAAAGAGCAGAATCTTAAAATCAACACAGAACTTGACCGGTAGCCAGTGTAGAGAGGTGAGTACTGGAGTAATGTGCTCATGTTTTCTAGTACCAATCAATAATCTGCTTGTCGCATTTTGCACCAATTGCAATTGTTCCAGAGATGATTTAGGCAAACCCAGATAGAGTGAATTGCAGTAATCCAACCTTGAAGTTATAAAAGCATGAATTACAGTTTGAAGGTCCTTCATGGAAAGCATCTTTTTGATTCTAGCAATTGATCCTAATTATCATTATTTTATCATTATTTAACTGTAAAAAAATTCAATGTCCAGAAGACATGCAAACAGATTAGACAGAGAAAATTTGTTGTTTTTAACAGGAAAATAAAGCTGAGTGTCATGAGAGGCATAGAGATGATATTTCTGAATAATATGACCGAGTGGAAGCATATATAAGGAAAAAAGAAGAGGACCCAGAATAGAGCCCTGTGGAACACCATAGGAGATTTGAGCACGAGATGAGAAACAATTCCCCAAATTCACAGAAAAAGATCTGTCCTTAAGGTGGAATATATCTATAAATATACACTACGCAAAAAATGCATTTCTTACTTAAGAGTTTTTGTCTTGTTTCTAGTCAAAATATCTAAAAATTCTTAAATCAAGTAAAAATTATTGTTTTGTTTTCAGAAAAAATAAGTCAAAATTAAGTGAGTTTTTTCTTAAAACAAGCAAAATAATCTGCCATTGCACGGGGTAAGCAAAATAATCTTGTTTTGTCAGATTATTTTGCTTGTTTTAAGGAAAAACTCACTTAATTTTGACTTATTTTTTCTGAAAACAAAACAATAATTTTTACTTGTCTAGAAAATGCTTCTAGATTTAAGAATTTTTAGATATTTTGACTAGAAACAAGACAAAAACGCATTTTTTTGCGTAGTGTATATTTATAGATATAGATATATTCCACCTTAAAGACAGATCTTTTTCTGTGAATTTGGGGAATTGTTTCTCATCTCGTGCTCAAATCTCCTATGGTGTTCCACAGGGCTCTATTCTGGGTCCTCTTCTTTTTTCCTTATATATGCTTCCACTCGGTCATATTATTCAGAAATATCATCTCTATGCCTCTCATGACACTCAGCTTTATTTTCCTGTTAAAAACAACAAATTTTGTTTTCAGAAAAAATAAGTCAAAATTAAGTGAGTTTTTCCTTAAAACAAGCAAAATAATCTGACAAAACAAGATTATGTTGCTTACCCCGTGCACTGGCAGATTATTTTGCTTGTTTTAAGGAAAAACTCACTTCATTTTGACTTATTTTTTCTGATAACAAAACAATAATTCTTACTTGTCTAGAAAATGCTTTTTGATTTAAGAATTTTTAGATATTTTGACTAGAAACAAGACAAAACATCTAACTAAGAAAAGCATTTTGCAGTGTAGATCAAATTGGGCTTCTCGAGTTGACAAAAAGCTAATTTAATAAATTATAAAAAAAAAATCAAATTAAAATGAATAATTTTACAAACAATCAAAATAACACACACTAAAAGTGGATTAAATATTTTATTTGTTTAGCTGCATGTCATGTGACCATTAACCAACATCAGTGAACATGCAAATGTCATTATTGAAATATTAACTCAAATATCAATATCAGGTAAATATTTTTTTTTTTTTACATTCAAAAAATATTTTACTGACAAAATGTTTTTGCATTTTTAGAATAAATACATAAATTACTTTATATGTATATTATATTATTTTTAATCAAATGAGGACGTGCCCAGATATGCCTGGAGGTTTTATTTTTCTGTAGACACATTGGTCTATTGATCTACACACACACACACACACACACACACACCAGTCTATATCTGACTTCACGACTGGCTCTCATATGATGTGCACATCCAGGCAGGGCTCATTTGTGCGTCTGCTGGTGAAGCGCGGCCGTCTGTGACATCAGACTGATGCAGGACTTCATCTGTTTAAAGCAGCAGCTGGTCTGTTTAGACTCCGTCCGACCCTTAATGCCTCCAGCAGGACGCTGAATAAAGAGGCGCACAGAATAAACCCAAGAAAGACAAACACACGAGAGGTCAGCCACACTGCCATGAGTCATCCAGTAATGCCAGCTAATGAATCCCACAATCCTCCCCGGCTGCCGCCCCCTGGTCCTCTGAAGCAGACCGACACGTCCAGCCGCACTCGTGTCTCCGGCAGAGACGAGGAAATACAGCCCATAATGAGGACGAACGGCAAAATAATGTGTTTGCTGAGGAGGGAGTGAATACGGCTCTGGATGAATATGTCTGCACATTTAATCACGGTCACTTCTGTTTGTTTTCTCCACAAAACTTAATATGAAAGTAAAGTTTTTACTGTGAATTCCTGCCGTATTTTTCCCCATAATTTGAACAGGATATTTTTTACTGTGTGTTTTAGAGGTCTGCAGAAGGTTTTACTCCGTCTGATGTGATCGAGGTGATTCACTGACCTGATTCATCTTCCTCCAGCTGATCTGAGGCCTGTATTAATGACGTCATGTTATTCACAACCTTCACTCTTTCTGCAGTGTGTTTGTGTTCACCTCCAGACAGAATGACTTCATCACTCAATCCATCACAGCCCATATTACATGCTTGGTCATAATAATTATATTAGTGTGTACACACACACACACACACACACACACTCCGGAGGTTTGAGAGGATTATAACTAATGGTTTTGCTGCATGTTTGTTTTAATATCATCATAAAGCTCCATTGAGAAGTTCTTGTAAGTGAACAGAAAGTTTTGCTGAACTGGATAATTCCCTCTTAAGGATTAACTAATAATCATTACAGTGAAGGCGTTTGAAAGAGCGCTGACCTGTGAAACCGCCTTTCCTCGCGCACTACAACAGACGCACAAAGACTGATCACACTGTCACACAGCAGAGCTGATACTTTAACACGTGGACGTGTGTGTTGGACAATTAACAACATTAATATTCCATAATATGACAGGGAAATAAACTAATGATTGGAGGCACAAGAACTTTTGTTCCAGCCTTCCAGAGAAACAGCAAAAGGAAAAGCAGAAACCGATCCGTCCATCTGTCAGCAGCTCTACAGAAACACTCAGATGTGATGCTGTTATTTAAGAATCATCGTTATAATTAGGATTCAATTAACTTCTCTGCCTCTCAGGACCGTTTCTTCTTAATCACATTCAGAGAATCAGCTGATCGTACTTCTTTATTAGAGTCAACACGACTGCTTCTGATGCGTTTCTGTCTAACTGGACTTTCACAAGCAGGATTCATTCATACATTATCATGAAAGATGATGAAAAACAAACATTTTTATTTGGAACAAGTGAAGAGTTCTCTGTGAGCACAGAAGGGGATTGTGGGTAAAGTGTGCGGCAGGAACTGTGTTGTGTTAGCAGGAGAGAGAGAGACATGGTGGGCATCTGTGAAGACGCCACACACACACACACACACACACACACACACACACACAGATGCACACACACACACACACTCTCACAAACACACACACACACACACACACACACACACACTCATGCAAACGCACACACACACACACAGACGCACACACACACACACTCATGCAAACGCACACGCACACACACACACACACACATGCAAACGCACACACACACAAACACACACACACACACACGCAAACGCACACACACACAAACACACACACACACACACGCAAACGCACACACACACACATGCAAACGCACACACACACAAACAAACACACACACACACATGCAAACACACACACACACACGCAAACGCACACACACACATGCAAACGCACACACACATGCAAACGCACACACACACACAAACACATACACACACACCAACACACACTCACACAAACAAACACACACTCACTCATGCAAACGCACACACACACAAACACACACACACATGCAAACGCACACACACGCGCACACACACACACTCACAAACACACACTCACACACAAACACACACATGCAAACACACACACACACACTCACAAACACACACTCACTCATGCAAACGCACACACACACACAAACACACACTCACTCATGCAAACGCACACACACACAAACAAACACACACACACACATGCAAACACACACACTCACAAACACACACACGCAAACGCGCACACACACACGCACACACGCAAATGCGCACACTCACAGACAAACACATACACACACACACCAACACACACTCACACACGCAAATGCGCACACACACACACCAACACACACTCACACAAACAAACAAACACACACACACACACACTCACAAACACACACTCACACACACTCACAAACACACACACACATGCAAACGCACACACACACAAACACATACACACACACCAACACACACTCACACACGCACACACACACACACTCACAAACACACACTCACACACAAACACACACATGCAAGCGCACACACACACACGCACACACACACACTCACAAACACACACTCATGCAAACGCACACACACACACAAATAAACACACACACACGCAAACACACACACACACACACTCACAAACACACACTCACACACAAACACACACATGCACAGACACAAACGCACACACACAACCCCCCACACACACAAGCACACACACACACACTCACAAACACACACACACACGCAAATGCGCACACACACACAAACACACACACCAACACACACTCACACAAACAAACAAACACACACACACACTCACAAACACACGCACACATGCAAACGCACACACACAAACACACACACACACACACACACACTCACGAACACACACACATGCAAACGCATCAACTCACACACACAAACAAACACACTCACTCACACACACACACACACACACACAACCCCCCCCACACACACAGACACAAACACACAGACACAGACACACACTCACTCACACACACACACAACCCCCCCCACACACACAGACACAAACACACAGACACAGACACACACTCACTCACACACACACACAACCCCCCCCACACACACAGACACACACACACACACACACAGAAGCAGAAGAAGAGTATAGAGCAGCACAGAAAGAGAGCGATCGTCTCCTAACACACGTGATTGACAGCTGACAGTTGAGATGACGGAGCGGATGAGTGTTAAACGAGTGAATCATCCGTCTCATCACACCATCCATCTTCAGCACGATCTGAGTGTCAAAACAAAGAACAAGATGAAGAAACCAGATCTTCACATGACTGCTGTGAGGGTTGCCTGGACGTTGCTATATGGTTGCTAAAGTGTTCTGAGTGGTTGTTGGTGGGTTGCTATGCGGTTGCTAGGGTGTTCTGAGTGGTTTCTAGGTATTTTTTCCTATCTAGCATGAAAAGAGTCTCTATATATGGTTCTTCAGGGTGCATCTGTGGGATTTATGCATTCAAAAGTAACGCTCCTATAATACTTGCAAAATGCTAAAACAGAGAAAACGTTCCCTTAACATTAGCTGGGCACATTCAACTTTAAAACTCAGTGATAAAGCTCGGTTTAGATCACCAACCTCACATGATGTCTTATGGTAAAAGAAAGAAAGAAATAAGAAACAAGAGGGATGGATGAATGGATAAGAATGTCATCAGACTGGAAATAATAGTGAATTAGGATCGTCTCTGAAGACGACGGGATTAATCCACAACAAATTAAAGGAAAGACAAAGACACAAACACGAGGCTTCAGTGAGACAGTCTCTCAGCTAACAGAAGCTGATTGAGTGAGAAATAAACGACTAAAAAAGAAATGAATAGAATAACATGAGCAGAGAGACGACATGAGCGGAGCGTCTGCTCTCTGGCGCCACCAACCGGCCTGTCAATCAGCAAACAAGATGATTTACATGAATATATGAATAATTAATAAATAATAGATTAAACAATTTAATAAATGAATAATTCATTTTTACTCTTATTTTACTATATTGTACTAATACAATTAATATTAATAAATTAAAATAATATAACTGAAATGCTAAAAAACTTCCAAATGGGCCAGAAGAGAACTTAAATGATTTAAATAAATATATTAATAAATAATAAATCTAATTATTTAATAAATAAACTATATATATAGTTTTTAATATTATTTAATTTTTTAATATTACAGTCATTAATTTTATTAATATATTCAAATGACGTAATATAATTGAAATGTTAAAAAAAAAATTTTTTTGGAACATGCATTTTGAAATTTCTGAAATCACAAAATGAATTGTCATGAATTAATATATATCACTATATATTACTATATTGTTATAATACAATTAATATTAATATATTAAAATATTATAACTGAAATGCTAAAAATATTACATATATTATTATTTTTTAAAATATATTACATGTTATTATTATTTTTATTATTATTTAAATTTTTAATCTTACATTTATTAATTTTATTAATATATTCAAATATATTAATAAAATATATAGTAATATAATTGATATGCTAAAAAAAACATACAATCAAGAACATCTTTTTTTAAAACATGCATTTTGAAATTTCTGGAAACTCAAAATGAATGGTCATGAATTAATCAATTAATTTAAAAATAATTATACTAAGAAAAAGTTCTTTAATATTCAATTTACACAATATTTAGAGTATAATTTCTGAAAAGATTGAGATTATTGCATTTCTCATCAGTAAGTTAAACGGGTGACAGTCCATGCTCACACTGATTAACCTGTTCCTCACTGGATGATAATGAACATTATCTAATGCTGATGATAACATCACATTACAAAACACTGTTAATCACAGATCAACATCCTCCGGATTCACCTCAGGATCCACTGCAAAAATAACATTCACAGCAAATCTTTATTGTTGTCCAGGTTTCATTTGTTCAGAGTTGAAGTGAAGCAAAAGCGCCACCTGGTGTCAAAAAGACGCCACTGCATGAAAAAAACACCATCAGAGAGAAATCAAGCATCTAAAATTGTGCAAAACCTCCTTTTATTTATTGTTCAGCATTAATTCCACCTGTACAATCGCAGTTCATACAGCATGACCGAAGACCAGGAGATCCGACAGGTCTGACAACAGAAACAAGATCCAGAGAGCATCCTGAAAACATTCCTCCTGTCCAATCACACCACTCACATATAGATTATTTACAGTGAAGATCTACACCTGACCGCATCACACCTGCACGTCTGACAGAGTCGAGGAGAAAAGGTGCATTAGAGAGAATCAGACGCAGGCCGTGTCATAAACGCCACAAAATACAATCTCACAACCGTTCCAGAGCAACAGAATACAGTCAAAACACACGAGATACGCCAGCAGTCAAACGTTTGGACGTAAAAGACTGAATTTATGTTTGCAGTTCTCCTAAAAACCTTCTGATCGAAAAGCATCTGCTTAAATGACTGACATTCGTTTTGCAGACAAAAATAAACTGAGAATATATATGAATTTCTTTACATTTTTTGGGTAACACTGTACAATAAGGTTCACTCTAAAAAATGCTGGGTTAAAAACAACCCAAGTTGGGTTGAAAATGGACAAACCCAGGGGTTGGGTTAAATGTGTGATCAACCTGCTGGGTAGTTTTATTTAACTCAACCATTGTTTAAAAATGACTGTATTGTTTGCTTAAAATGAACCCAAAATATGTTGGAAATGAACATTTATTAATAAGTTTAATGAATAATAATTAAACAATAAACATTTATTAAATTGCTTATTAATAAATGTTCACCTTTTGATTATTATTGTTTCCTCTAGTAATTATGTGTCTGATTTTTAATTTCCAACATATTTTGGGTTCATTTTAAGCAAACAATACAGTCATTTTTAAACAATAATTGGGTTAAATAAAACTGCCCAGCAGGTTGGTCAAAGATTTAACCCAACCGCTGGGTTAAAACAACCAATCAGCGGG
Organism: Mylopharyngodon piceus; assembly: GCA_039654765.1. Taxonomy (NCBI): domain Eukaryota; kingdom Metazoa; phylum Chordata; class Actinopteri; order Cypriniformes; family Xenocyprididae; genus Mylopharyngodon; species Mylopharyngodon piceus. Next base: position 33,843,562 of record CM077458.1, on the reverse strand, counting down.
TTAAAACAACCCAACCACTAGGTTAAAACAACCCAATCACTGGGTTAAAACAACCCAACCGCTGGGTTAAAACAACGCAATTGCTGGGTTAAAACAACCAATTGCTGGGTTAAAACAACCAATTGCTGGGTTAAAACAACCCAACCGCTGGGTTAAAACAACCAATCGCTCGGTTAAAACAACCCAACCGCTGGGTTAAAACAACCAATCAGCAGGTTAAAACAACCCAATCGCTGGGTTAAAACAACTCAATACCGCTGGGTTAAAACAACCCAACCGGATCTCGGATCTCCTGGGTTAAAACAGCTCAATACTGCTGGGTTAAAACAACCCAACCGGATCTCGGATCTCCTGGGTTAAAACAACCCAATCGTTGGGTTAAAACAACTCAATACCGCTGGGTTAAAACAACCCAACCGGATCTCGGATCTCCTGGGTTAAAACAACCCAACCGTGGGGTAAAACAACCCAATCGTTGGGTTAAAACAACCCAATCGTTGGGTTAAAACAACCAACCGCTGGGTTAAAATAACCGATTCGCTGGGTTAAAATAACCGATTCGCTGGGTTAAAACAATGCTATCGCTGGGTTAAAACAACCCAACCGCTGGGTTAAAACAACCAATCGCTGGGTTAAAACAACCCAATCGCTGGATTTGTCCATTTTCAACCCATTTTGGGTTGTTTTTAACCCGGAGTGTTCATTTGTCAACATCAGTTAACTATATTAGTTATTTTAGAACATATTTATTATTTAGCACATGAGCTAGCATTGAACAAATGTACTTTTATTATCGAATGTTAACAAAGATGAATAAATACTGTAACAAATGCAGTGCTCATTGTTAGTTAATGGAAGCTTATTGTAAAGTGTTAATGACAATTCTTATTTTTATGGAATTTTGCAGTATTTATTATAAATTATTTATCCGTGCATATCATTACACATGAATATATGTCACAATAGGGAAAAAGAGATTATCTCAACTCTGATTTTAATTTGTGTCACATGTTTTGATCCCTACATCATTCCCAGTTTGCATCAGTTTACTATTATAACACGTGGAAAAGTGTCGGAATGAAGAATGTCCAAACGTTTGACTGCAGGTAAGCTTTGTGGAAATTACCCACAAGCACTCAGGAATGTCTGAGAATTGACAGCAGAACTAAAAGCCTCTGACGCGTCCGCTTTAGTTTGTTCCACAGGACAGATGACATCACTGAAGGGCCCTAAACCTCGCACTTTCCCGCCGGTTCAGAAGCCGCAGACGGCGCCATCCAGAAGATAAAAGCATAAAGATGAGTAACGACGTGTCCCTGTCCTCTCATCCATGTTCTGTTCCGCGATAAATCACGCCGAGCGCTTGTACGCGTGTAAGCGGAGCTCAGCGAGCTGAGGAACAAAAGACAGGAAATTGATTTCAGCAGGAAACTCAGAGATAAATACATCTGGGATATTAATACGTGTCATCAGTCAGAAAAAGCAGCGGATAACGTCTTACAAACACAATAAGAATGCACAAAGATTCATCATTTACTATCCAGAGATGGAAAAACATTTTTAAATGACTTTTTTTGTTTTTCATGTTTATAGATATTTAGTGATCCGTCAAACAGATTGGAACTGATATGAAAAAGAGTTCGAGCGAGAGAAAATCAGAACAGTTTCATTGGCCGACGTCTCCTCCAATCAGGCGCTTGTCTGCTTTTGACTGACGGCAGCTCAACTCAGAGGTCAGAAAGGGTCGTGGGCGGGGCTTATTGCACTTGATAAAAGCGTGTGTGGAGTTTTCCTTCATCTCATCTAAACGGAGGGTCGCTCATCCGCCCCACACGGGAAATCCACACCGGAGGAGACCCGCATCCCATACTAAAAATAAAGTATAGATGGAATAGAGTCGAGGAACGACGGCGGGCAGGAGAGAGAGATGCCGGGCACTTCTCTGTTTCCGCCCGGAAATGTGTCCGTCTCGACCGTCTCTGCAGGAAACCGACCCGTTCAGCTGGAGTAGATCTGGGTGCCGATGACGCGCATGATTTCCTTCTGGATCTTGGGCTCCTGTGTGTTAATATTAGCGTCTCCCACCTGACCGTCCTCATACCTGAGAGACACACACGAGACGGCACACATCACATTTAAAGAATATTTCATCCAAAAATCATGATGATAGATTTTTGTGTGTGAGCTAAGCTATTTTTATTATTCTGCAATATTTATTAATGTGCAACAGCACCACTGTACAATATATTTATATATGCAATATGTAAATCAATCATATTTATCAAACAACCTGTACATAGTCACAATTTCTGTGCACTTTTTCCCCTTGCAAATATCTATAATAATGTGTACATACATTATTTTTGTCTGTGCTTTGTGTATTTCTATACACATTTTATTTACTTAATATTAGTGCTGTCAAATCTATTAATCACGATTATTTGCATCTAGCATCAAAGTTTATAAATATATATATATGTATATATATATATATATATCTGTATATATACACATTATTTATTTCTAGTGATCTCAACATAAGTTGATTTCTCGTGATATTGACATAGCAAAACAGTTGTTTATTCATGATCCTGATAAAACAAAACTCAACATAATAAAAACGAGGTTATTAGAAAACAAAGTTTGTTATGTTGTGTTGAGTTTTGTTATATCAAGATCATGAGAAAACAGCTGTTTTGTTTAGGGATGCATGATATATCAGTCACCATATCGGTATCGGCCGATATATGTTAACTTTTAATGTTATCATTATCGCCCCGATAAGAAAATTTGGCCGATATATTAAAGCCAATAAATAATGTATTATTTTGGTTATCGGCTTTCAAATATAAAGAATTATCGGTTATCCGTATTGGCCGATATATGTTAATTTTTAATGTTATCATTATCGCCCCAATAAGAAAATTTAGCCGATATATTAAAGCCAATAAATAATGTATTATTTTGGTTATCGGCTTTCAAATATAAAGAATTATCGGTTATCGGTATCGGCCGATATATGTTCATTTTTAATGTTATCATTATCGCCCCAATAAGAAAATTTGACCGATATATTAAAGCAGATAAATAATGTATTATTTTGGTTATCGGCTTTCAAATATAAAGAATTATCGGTATCGGCCGATATATATTCATTTTTAATGTTATCATTATCGCCCCGATAAGAAAATTTATCCGATATATTAAAGCCAATAAATAATGGATTACTTCCTTCAGCTGAGACACTTCAGATGCACACTGTCTGCCATTATGGTTTTGAATTGCTTGAAATATGATTGAAATCACTTCAAAAAGGAAAATACAGTTAAGTACAACATGCAGCACAAGTCTGTCATATAAGCTACATAATATTATAATGAGAACATTATAATTGTGTGTTTGGGACATGGCTTTTAATGGTGAGGCTTTTGTTTTTGTAATCAGGCTCTCAAAAATTATATAAAAATTTGGATTCAGATTTATCGGCCAATATATCGGTTATCGGCTTTCAAATATAAAGAATTATCGGTTATCGGTATCAGCCAAAATTTTCAAATCGGTGCATCCCTAGTTTTGTTTTGTTGAGATCACAAGAAAGCGAGAACAAAACAACAATGCTTGGCCTCTTAGGGCTTTGTAGATTCTCTGGCACAGACACTCACACAAAGAAGAAGCGTGTGCAGACGTGGTCAGACACCGGACACACCCAGATGTTTCCATGTTTCTGCAGGTCTTTTGATGTGATCACTGTGAACAGAGAAACAGATGTTCACACCAGGGATATTATCGTTAACTAAAACTATTTAAAACATTTCTGTTAATTGAAATAAAGCTTAAATAAAATAAAGTATAAATATTAGTTGAAAAATAAACTGACATAAGATTAAGTTAAAGCACTAAAATTATTATCTCTTTCCCCACCAATGACTTAATTTTCAGGCTTTCAGTGTTTTCACTGTTATACCATAGGGGGCGCTATTATGCATCTTCTGAAAGAGTACAGAATCTTCAGATCAAAACACGGGTGAAGAAGAAGCAGAAACAAGCGATAGAAGCATTGTTTATGCACGTTGAAAAAAAAAGTGATTTTCTCAGCTTTTGTTCAAAATGTTGCTTTTTTATGAAACTTACCCACATTCAAGTGTTAGCTAGAGTATTTGTTTTGTTTTGTTTTTGTTTAAAAGCAGAGGCTCTGTTTTTTCTTTTGATATATTTGCATGTTCAGAGCATGTTCAGATATTCATACAACAAAATATTCTGGGAGCCATGAAATTTTTGTGAAAATGATCAAAAATGCTGGAGGTGGCTGGCAACTTTTTTTTAAAAAACGCTGGCAGGGAAAGAGTTAACTGGCAATAAATAAAAACTAAAACTGAAATAAATAGCAATAGCAATATTAAAAAAAAAAAAAAAATGACAAAAGCACAACGAAATTACAAAAAAAAAAGAAAGTAAAATTGACATGAAAACTAAAAAGATAAAAATAAAAGCTAATTCAAACATTAATGCAACTATAATAAAACTATTACATAACACTTCACACTCATCATAACATGCACAAATTTTGGTTGAGAAACAGGGTTTAAGAGAAGACGTCAATTTATTCAATATATAAATGTATCAGACAAACTGTCACGAGGTTTCTCTTGTCTCCTCAGTTGTCATGGGCTGTGTTCAAAATCGCCCCCTATACCCTCATTCACTATTCCCTACATTAGTCCACTAATATAGACCACATGAGGAAGTGTATAAACCTTAATTGAGCCATTTAATAATCAATTTAAAAGGAATGTATACCTGTATGATATTACGCTGTACCCACATTGGACCAGCAGTTTGAAAAATGGATGGATGGATGATTCAGCTGCGGGCGCCATCTTCTGGTCAGACGCAGGAATTCATTCAGCATTCGGATTATGGGTATTCTCTAGCCATTGAGTTGTACATTTGTAATTGCAGTGCATTGTGGGATTGAATGAATGCACTTGATAACGTCCACTATAGTTTCGGACATCTTACAAATGGCTGTCCCCTCAAATAGTGCCATATTTAAGGGTATAGGGGGCGATTTTGAACACAGCCATGGTTTCTAAGTATGTTCCCATATGTTTCCATAGTTCCTCATTTGTTAATTGATTAATCCCACCTGTTCCTTGTTTGCTCCCTCCCTTTAGGGGAGGCACGACAACGATGTTCGTGAATAAAAAAGTGGCAGCTGCGATCAGACCCTGCCTCACTCTAGCTGTGACACAAACACTATTTTCTGTGAAAGACTGTGAGATCAGGTGTTTGAGATGCTTTACCTTCACAGAGAGCGATGCAGTTTAAATTCCTGCTCTGGAGGAAACGCGACTGTATCGGCCGACTCTGTTGAAGCACAAACACACACGTTTATACCTCTGATGAGACCATGAGCAGAGAGTTTAAATATGCATCGTCACTGTCATACCTGTGGCATTGTGTTCATTCGATTATATCGCTGGACAAGTTCATCTTTAGTGGGCATGCGATGCTGTCCCTTCCCCATTCCTAAACACACAGAAATATAATAAATCTATGTGACTACATTTCATCTCATATACATCCCTTCTTCAGTGAAATGATGCTGGAACAAATATTTTAAGATTTATTCATAGAACATTAATTGATGTTTTTTTATTATTTTAATTGGTACATTGGTAAGTTGTTAATTCCTTGTTTGAAGTGGAAAAAAATAACAAACGGTAGTGTGGATTAAGCTTAAAACAAAAAAAAAAAATTGCTAATGTGAAAATAAAAATAAACATTAAACAAAAATAAAGTCTTATCACTGCAAAAAGTATTCAGTATTTTTGTCTTGTTTTCCAGTACAAATATCTAAACATTCTTAAATCAAGATACATTTACTGGAGAAGCAAAATTACAAAAAGATATTAAGTCTTGCTTTCTGAAAAATGCATCAAAATGAAGCGAGTCTGTGCTTAAAACAAGAACAAATATCTGCCAATGGGGTCAGAATTTGTTTTCTTGTTTTAAGCAAAAACTCGCTTAATTTTGATACATTTTTCAGTAAACAAAACATAATATCTTCAGTCATTTTCCTTCTCAACTAAATGTATCATGATTTAAGAATGTTAAGTACTGGAAAACAAGACAAAAATAGTGAGGAAGAACATTTTGTGCACTGTATTATCTTACACGAATTTGCTTCTCAAGTATATGCATTTAGTTTTAAAGATATTTTCACTGGAAAACATTTGGAAGCTTGTTTCCACCACTAAATAAAAAATAAAAAAGGTAATTGCGACTTTCTATCTCACAATTTTAACTTTTTTTTCCTCACAATTGAGATATAAACTCGCAATAATGAGTTAAGTCCAATTCTGAGGAAAAAAAGACTTTATAATTCACAATTCTGATTTTATAACTTGCAATTGCGTGTTATAAACTCACAATTCTGAGAAAAAAAGTCAGAATTGCGAGATAAAGTCGCAGTTATACATTTTTTATTCAGTAGCGGAAACAACCTTCCATAAAAACAATACAAAATACTGATGAAGAAAATGATTCCTAGCAGTGTGGAAAAGGAAAAACAGAAAAAACAAACAGAAAAATCACATTATTGACTCAAAAAGAGTATTAAAATCAAAGCATCCATGCACAACAAAACATTCAAATGGATCAGAAAACAATGGCTGATGTGTTTGTTACAGAGAGAGAGACTGAGATGTGCTTTTAGATGGTTTCAGACGCCCCGAAGAACAGCCCAGCGGACACAAACCCACAGCGGACACACGGAGGACGCAGGTTTGGATCGTACCTGAGTATCCAAAGGAAATACTGGATATGGGGCTCAGATAGATGCCCTTCCCATACGCTGCTCCATGCAGCTTTGATGAAAGAGAAGAACAGGAGGAGAGAGTTATACGACGAACACGCTCCCCATGGAAGAGAAACAAAGTGCGGCAGAGACACTTTCACACGTGAGCCCAAGAATCAACACAACACTGCAAAAATGATTTTCTCCCTCTGTATTTTTGTTTTGTTTTCCATTACAAATATCTTAAACAAGATACACTCGAAAAATGCTGGGTTAAAAATAACCCAAAGTTGGGTTAAAAATGGACAAACTCAGTGGTATTGGGTTGTTTTGACCCAGCGGTTGGGTTAAATGTTTGATCAACCTGCTGGGTAGTTTTATTTAACCCAACTATTGTTTAAAAATTACTGTATTGCTTGCTTAAAATGAACCCAAAATAGGTTAACAAACATTTAACCCAACCGCTGGGTCAAAACAACCCAATCACTGGGTTAAAACAACCCAATCATAATTAATAAATATAACCCAATCTCTGGGTTAAAACAACCTAAAAACACTGGGTTAGAACAACCCAACTGCTGGGTTAAAACAATCCAATCATAATTAATAAATATAACCCAATCTCTGGGTTAAAACAACCCAATCATAATTAATAAATATAACCCAATCTCTGGGTTAAAACAACCCAATCATAATTAATAAATATAACCCAATCTCTGGGTTAAAACAACCTAAACTCTGGGTTAAAACAACCCAATCATAATTAATAAATATAACCCAATCTCTGGGTTAAAACAACCCAATCATAATTAATAAATATAACCCAATCTCTGGGTCAAAACAACCCAATCATAATTAATAAATATAACCCAATCTCTGGGTTAAAACAACCCAATCATAATTAATAAATATAACCCAATCAATGGGTTAAAACAACCCAAACACTGGGTTAAAACAACCCAATCATAATTAATAAATATAACCCAATCTCTGGGTTAAAACAACCCAATCATAATTAATAAATATAACCCAATCTCTGGGTTAAAACAACCCAAACACTGGGTTAAAACAACCCAACCGCTGGGTTAAAACAACCCAATCATAATTAATAAATATAACCCAATCTCTGGGTTAAAACAACCCAATCATAATTAATAAATATAACCCAATCTCTGGGTCAAAACAACCCAATCATAATTAATAAATATAACCCAATCTCTGGGTTAAAACAACCCAACCGCTGGGTTAAAACAACCCAATCATAATTAATAAATCTAACCCAATCTCTGGGTCAAAACAACCCAATCATAATTAATAAATCTAACCCAATCTCTGGGTTAAAACAACCCAATCATAATTAATAAATCTAACCCAATCTCTGGGTCAAAACAACCCAATCATAATTAATAAATATAACCCAATCTCTGGGTTAAAACAACCCAATCATAATTAATAAATATAACCCAATCAATGGGTTAAAACAACCCAAACACTGGGTTAAAACAACCCAACCGCTGGGTTAAAACAACCCAATCTCTGGGTCAAAACAACCCAATCATAATTAATAAATATAACCCAATCTCTGAGTTATAACAACACAATCATAATTTTTGGGTTTGTCCATTTTTAACCCAACTTGGGTTGTTTTTAAAACAGCATCGTTTAGAGTGTAGAAAAATATGTCAGAGGGGTCAGAAAAATAATCTAGTTTTCTGACCTCACTGACATATTTTTGTTTTTCAGCATAAACTCGCTTCATTTTGATGTTTTTTCACACTTAAATGCTTCTCCAGTAAATGTATCTTGATTTAAGAATTTTTTAGATATTTTTAACAGAAAACAAGACAAAAATACTAAGCAAGTTGCAGTGCAACAAGAAGAACAACACACAGAAAGCAAACACACACAACTCTGACATGATCACAGACGCATGAGGTGATTCATTCAATGACACCGGCCAATCACAGCCAAGAATGAAAAGAACAGCATCATGTGAGAATATGGAGTAAAGCATGAGGAACGAGTGACGCAGGAAAGACCTGCTCAGGAAGAAGATGGATGATGATGGCTTCCAGTGAAGACAATGATACATGAAAATGCGTTATGAACGAGTTTGCAGCTGTAAGACTGATAGAAATTACAGACGTCCTTCCAGGAGAAAAACATGACGTCAACAAGCAACTGAAGACATGGAGATGATCAACATGGACAGATGTCATAACAACAGATCATTTTGTTGTTTTCTTGGACAAAACTGTTGAACACAAACCCCTTAGAGACCTCATTAAACGCCATGATCTCAAAGACTTCAGTGAAATGAAAAGAAAATACACTGGGGACCGACTCATATTCATCTTCATTCATGTTCAGAATACAGTACGAACATAAATGTGGCATACGGCCAATCATACACCATCCATTCTTTAATAAAGGAAGAAGAGTTCTGGTGTCTGATAATCTGGACAGTCTGAGAACATGACCTGTCCAATGAGGAGATGTTCTGAGATCAGCTGACTGATGTCATTTACATACCTGCAGTTTAGTATAAGAGGCATTGACCAGTCCATTTCTCAGAACCGAGTGCCAGTTCTCAATATGGGAACCACTAGATAGAGACAGATAGAGAGAAATAGCAGTAAGTAAATGTTACGATGCTCATTATTAATTTGGAGGCGGATGATAAAACAGGTGAAAAACTCCTGCAGACCACAAAATCACAGTGCAAGATGGTGCAAGACTCTTTGGAACAACAAGCAACTCTTCCTACAACACCTTAGCAACTGAATAGCAGACGTCCTATAGTTTTGCACCACTCACATTTCAGAAAATGTCAAAATCGAGTTTTATAAATGTGACAAAAAATTCTGATGACCTGTACACTATGATGCAACGTTCAGAAAGGAACAGCACAGCGGATGTTAAATCCGGCACAGGTGTATTTTTAAACACAGCCGTCTGGAGATATTTCTGCTGCTTGAAAGAGTAACGCTGGACTTTTGTTGGCTGTTTTTGGACGACTTTTATTTCTTGTAAGGTCTAAAAGTGGAAATGTGTCGATAAAAATAACACAAAAAGCAAATAACTGAAGCGTTGTCCTGGCATTTTTAAATTTAGACCACCTGGAGTTGAATCAAATTTATAAAAAGTCTGCACCCAAAATAAACCAGTTATTATTTTTAATCCTCCTGATATTTTTGTACTGGTGGTCTGTCAGGAATATTTCATTGCGCTCTGAATAGTAACCTGATCAACGACTTATAAATCTGATTTCTTGCCAGATTTAAATGAATAAGCTACAAAAACTCATAAATAAGTCACATTTTTGTTCTTAACCTACAACACTGCAAACAACGTGTTTCTTACTTAGTATTTTTGTCTTGTTTCCAGTCCAAATATCTAAAAAAAATCTTAAATCAAGATGTATTTACTAATGTAGTAAAATGCCATAAGATATTATGTCTTGTTTTCTGGGGAAATAAATCAAAATTAAGTGATTTTTTGCTTAAAAAAAAAAGCAAAATTATCTGCCAATGGGGTAAGAAAAATAATCATAATTCAAACAGAAACAAGATTGTTTTTCTTACCCTATTGGCAGATAATTTTGCTTGTTTTAAGCAAAAACTCCTTTTTCCCAGAAAACAAGACATAATATGTTATGGCATTTTACTACATTAGTAAATACATCTTGATTTAAGATTTTTTAGATATTTGTACTGGAAACAAGACAAAAATATTAAGTAAGAAAAGCATATTTTGCAGTATTTTTTTCTAAAATGAACTGAACTGAACCTGATTATATAAACATTTTCACATTATTCTAAGATTTTACTTGTTGAATACGATCAAATAAGAGAATAAAATTGAGGCCAAAACACCATTTAATGTATTTAAATCTAATTTTCATGCTTAACGTTGGATAATAGTTCTTTCTCAATAAAACACAGGATTTGTGGATTGTGCCCTATTCATGCAAAATGCCATATTCATAAGTTTTTATTGTTTTTCTGATTCTGACAGCAACGATTAAAGGGAAATAAACAAGGTTGTTGTTGTTGTTTCATATTTATATTAATTTAAAACAGGGATTTTCAAACTGAGGTCCAGGGAAAAGTCTAGAGAAAAACTTAAAAATTAAAAAATAAATAAATAATAAGATTAAAATAAAGAAATTAAATTAAAATAAATAAAGAAAGAAATTAATAAAAAATTAATGAAAATAAATATTATTATTAGTTAGTTATTAATCTATTAAAATAAATAAAAATTGATTAATATAAATAAAAAAGATTGAAAATAAATAAATAAATAAATAACATTTAACAGTACATTAATATAGTGAGTAGAAATATAATAATAATGTAACTTAATAGAAACAAATTTTAGATGTATTAATTTTTCAGTGTATAAATTGGATGTTTATAAAAGATAGATGCCTTTCTAAATTATATATATATATATATATATATATATATATATATACACACATACATACATACATACATATTATTTGTTATTATTATTATTATGCTAATTGTTTAGATTTTTAGAATGCACATCAGCTTATTTTCGATACACCGGCTGAAAATACAATATCACTCTCTGAAGGAAAAGCAGAAATATATGGGGTTACCCAATTAATTCATAGCCTTTTGAAGTTTAATATGCACATTAAGCCATATCGCGATTCCTGTTTTCCTCCGAAATTTAGTGTTATAAACACTTTTCTTACAACTTTAATTTTTAAGGACCTTCGGGAACCCTGTTATACTGCACGATGCAACAAACTCCTTTTATATATTCAGTAAAGCTGTTGCTGGACTGCATTGCTTGCCTTCAGTGAAGACAGCTGTGTTAATTATGATGGAAGTGTTTCATGCAGCGAGTGCAGACGGGGTGAGTCTGATTCTGTGTGATGTGTGTCCGTGTGCTTCAGCAGGTCACTGTGACTCACTGGAAGGCGAAGGTGCTCCCGTAGAGTTTCTTAGCAGTGCGAAATCGAGCTTCTTTCGCTGGCGGACTGCTCAACAGCAGGAACTGATGCGACGTGTGCATGAACTTCAGCTGCTATACACAGAAAAATACAGAAGTGAAGAAGATGAACAATGACAAGCTTTTAAAAGGCAAGCTGTTGTTGTATTTACAAGTGTTCATCTTACCCTACTGAGTGGCAGCTTCACAATATGAGACCTGTTACTGGATATGATCCTGCAGAGAGAGATACAGTGAGTGCAATAAACCACCAGGGGGCCCAAAACACATTTACTGTGGTAAAATCACTGTAATGTCTGGCCTGTTTCTTATTAACTTACCACTGCAGTAACGGATGAGCCAGAGGATCCAGTTTATCCATCTGCTTCTTAATTTCCAGATACGAGCCCTGAAAATACAAGTACAGTTACGGCATAACAGCCTCAGATAACTCGCTTATCAGTATCATATATATATATATATATATATTCAAACTTTAATTTAGCAATTGAATGATTTACTAAGGATATTTAATTTGAACATTGTAGGAAAGATATGTTATAGAGATTTAAGCATAATTTTTTTAGCAGGTAGACAGGTTTTCAGGTTAGCAGGTTTTCTTTTTGAGCTCCTCAAAAGAAAAATCTGGACAATAAAACCAGATGAATCATGAAATATTAAAGAACATATCTGCTCAGCTTTATTTCTGCTGCTGTACCTGCGTCATTTCCCGAATAGACATCACACTGTCTAAAGCTTTCTGCAGACGCTCATAATTCTTCTTCTGTTCGGCACAGGATCAGTACAATAATCACACACACACACACACACACACACACACACACACACAAACACAAACACACAGACACACAAAGAAAGGAGAGATTTGATGCTGGTTAAACTTAAAGTCAAAACATTTTTTTCTCACTTAGTATTTTTGTCTTATTTTGTTTAGAAATATATAAACATTTTTGAATCAAAATAGATTAATTTGAGAAGCAAAGTGACTTAAGATATTAAGTCTTGTTTTCTGAAAAATGTATCAAAATGAAGTGAGTTTATGCTTAAAAAAAAAAAAAATCTGTCCATAGGGTCAGAAAAATCAACTTAATTCAAAGAGAAAACAAGATAATTTTCTTACCAAGGACAGATATTTTTTCTTGTTTTCTTGAGTATAATCTCATTTAATTTTAATATTTTTTGGGGGGAAACAAGACTTGATCTCATAAGTCATTTTTTGTTTAGATATTTATACTGAAAAAGACAAAAATAATCATCAGTACATTGTAAACATGCTGCCAACTAGTAACTATGATGCTTTCAGCCCTCTTGCATTGCAAATGTTTGGCTAAAAACAAATGTGTTTTTTTTAATCCACTAAATGTATACTAATTAATTTGCAGAGTAGCAGAAAGAACAACAGCTCATATGAGTGCAGGTAGAGACGGTCACCTTCGGGTTGAATGCGAGTGTTTTGGGGTCATTGGGGTCGACCACGGATGGGTAGGGCTCAAAGATGATGCTTTTACGGGGCGACTCCAGAGCGGCTCGACACATGGCCACCAGCAGGTCCACCACCTGAAGATCAACATCAAACATCATTTAGAGAAAGGATACAGATAAATTGAACAAGCACGTAGCGTACGACCGCACCTCAGCGCCTGTGGCAACTTCCTCAGCCGCTCCTGACATCACACCCAGTGTGTAGAAGGAAAACACGCACAGCTCTCTCGTGCACACCGCGGGCTGGCGGGAAAAAACAACCAATCAGAGGCATGAACTGAGCCACATGAGCACCACATGACAAGCCACACTGCAAAAAAAGTATTTATGTTTTGTTTTCCAGTACAAATATCGAAACACCCTCTGGTATTGTTCATTTGGGAGTCACACTTGTGTTGTTCGCGGTCAAAAGTGACTTTTTTTATTTTCAGTAAAATCAATGTAATATATTTTTGTTCAATAATATTTTTTCTTTATTATTTTGTATTTTGAGAGAATTTCATGGTACTAATTCATATTTATGCAATAATTATGATACATTTTTTCTCACTGAAAATAATACAAAAACATTCTGATTTTTTTTATTACTTTTCAATTAAAGCAGTATTTCATGTTAAAATAGAGACAAAAATCCAATTTTTTTTTAGATTAGTGCCATCATAAATACTTATTTTTATTAAGTTGTGGATCTGGATATATATTTAGATATTTTCAAAGACGTCTGTTTGTCAAGGTTTAGATTTTTTTTGTTTAATATGTTGATTTGAAGTGTCAGTTTTTGCATTAATATTACTGCAGTCAAACCTAAACACAGAGGACATTTTGTTACACATAACATCAAAATTCAACAAAAATGTAACACAAATGAAGAGGAATGCTTTATCAGAGCTTAATCAACCTGATTTCAACCTCTTATTTGAATCTTCTGGCTCAATTTTGCCATATTGTTTCAGCCACACCGGTTCATTTGTGTGTGTGTATAATAGTGTACAAGTGTTTAGTTCTCTCGATGTTTTAGAGTGTAACCTCTTCATTGTTGTGCACTTTTTTCTGCATCGTGGATGATTTGTAGATTGTACACACAAAAAATGATCTGTCTTTTAATATTTTTGCACATCCATTTCCTATGGTGGCCATTTTTGACCGCGAACAACACAAGTGTGACTATTTTTTTTCGACCATTTAGCTTTTTCAAATCAAGCCCATGATTTATTTTTTTTTGTGGTCACATAGCGACTGCCGCAAAAGTCACTGAGTTTCATACCACTCTGATTAAGTAGCGATGTAAAAAATAAATAAATAAATAGAAATTCTGGTCTAAAATGGCCGAACAACACCAGAGGGTTAAATCAAGATTTAAGGCATTTACTCAAAGGGATAGTTCACCCAAAAAATGAACATTCTGTCATTATTTACTCAACCTCAAGTTTTTCTAAACCTGAATGAAGTTCTTTCTTCTGTTAAACATAAAGGAAGATATTTTGAAGAATAACATTTGCTGGTCCCCACTGACTTCCATAGGATAGAAAAAAAATACTTGGACCAGAAACTGTTTGGTTACCCACATTCTTCAAAATATCTTCTTAAGGGTGAGCAAATGATGACATAATTTTCATTTTTTCGTGAACAGAGACGTGAAAATGCACTATCCGAACTACAGACCTAAGGTTGGTCTCTTTTTAAAGAAGATTATTGTACTTAGTGTTAAAAGTTTACTGTAAATTAAATGTACTGTACTAAACATTTTAATTTTATTCAAAATATATATTTTACAAACTAATTTGGACTCTACAATTGCTATAAAATCAAAGCCATGTGCCTAACCAAGTTGTGTTCCAAATTTGAAATTAATAACACAAAAATTGAGGTTTCTGAGAGATTTTTTTTTAGGCGCTGTACCAAAAACACTGCGTTCTCCTGTCAAAAAATTAATACATTTCCCTCACAATATCACTTTTATCACAGTCAACAAATATGGAATATTTGTCAAGTTTAGAAAATGAATTAATTATAAAATAGTGCAGTAAATTTTGTAATATGAAACATGACACTGCCCACTAGGGGGAGGAGCCTGCAAAGACGATTTAAAGCGTCCAAAAATGTCCAATTTTAAAATGGTTTCACAGGATGAATTTGTGTTTAAGCTTTTGAATGATACCTAATTTATGATGATTACTAAAATATGTGATAGGAAAAAAAGGCAATAAAAAGCGCTAGTGGGACAATGACAGTTAACAAGTCTTGTTTTATGAAAAATTACGTGAGTTTAAGGTTAAAACAAGAAAAAATATCTGCCAGTAGAGAAAAACAATCTTACTTTTCTTACCCCACTGGCAGATATTTTTTTCTTGTTTTAAGCAAAAAAACACTAATTTTGATAAATTTTTTTCATGAAACAAGACTTAATTTTGCTTCTCCAGTAAATGTATCTTGATTTAAGAATGTTTAGATGTTTGTACTGGAAAACAAGACAAAAATACTGATGGAGAACATCATTTTTTGCAGGTCAATCGCATGGCCACGGTTCTGACAACCTAAAGCTGACGCTCACCTTCAGCATGGATCCGTTCTGAAAGACGTGCTGCTCGTCACAAACCACACAGTACTCGTTCAGAGTGGGGATCCGCTGCTCAGAGTATTTCATTATCTTACAGAGAAAACACAGAGGCGACAATCAGAAGACGCGCGGAGCTGATGTGATCCACTGTCAGAGGAAGATCAAGAGGAGCGCAGGGCGATCACAGAGGAAATGGAGCACACCATGAGTCGAATATGGCTTGATGATGACTGCGGTTATGAGCCAAAAAGACAAACTGGAAACTGCATTATTCATTTTTGAATTGTTTAATTTTATTTAATTAATTTTCTTGTTAATTATTGTTCCAATTCTAGATGCTGATTGATCAATCCAGTGTTCCAGTTGTGCTAAAATACACAAAATACACATTACGGTTCAAAAGTCTGGAGTCGGTAAGATTTGTTAAGAAGTCTCTTCTGCTCACCAAGGCTGTGTTAATTTAATCAAATACAGTAAAAATTGTGATATATTTTTACAGTTTAAAACAGCTGTTTTCTATGTGAATATATAGTAAAGTGTAATTTATTCCTGTGATCAAAGCTGAATTTTCAGCATCATTACTCCAGTCTTCAGTGTCACATGATCCTTCAGAAATCATTCTAATATGATGATTTGCTGCTCAAGAAACATTTATGATTATTATCAATGTTGTGCTGCTTCATAATTTTGTGGTACTGTCACTTTTTATCAATGTAATGCATCCTTGATGAATAAAAGTATTAATTTCTTTTTTTAAAAAATAAAATCTTACTGACCCCAAGCTCACCATCATGTTTCACAAAATCACATTTGAATGAATGTGGATGTGTCCTAAATATAGCTGTGCTGTTATTTCAGCAATACGGCTCCTGTTATATAATGCAATATTGTGAATGCCACTGAAACATGCTTTAGCCGTGACGGTTCTTCACTCTATAGCATGACCTCTTGAACCTTATTGCTGTAATAACAGAACGGCTATGAAGTAGTCCCAGGTTCATTAATAACATTACAGCTGCACATCACTCCACCATGTTCTTTATGAACTAATAACTGCAGTTTTAAGCACTTTATATGTAGCGTAAAGAGATTTAAAGGGATAGTTCACCCAAAAATGCGTCACGACGATGGATTATTTTCCTAAAAATCTTTATCTGAAGAAAGAAAGTCATATACATTGTTGATGGAATGAGGAAATGATGAGAGAATTTTTATTTTTGGGTGAACTAACCCTTTAAGTTAAGAAATGAGAGCCTTTTAAGAATGTAAACCTGAAAATGTCTTGAGATAAACACATGTATAAGTGGTAAACCTGGTAAAAACAAAACAAATGATTCCAGATGAATTCTTGAATAATAATGCACATTCAAGTTACATTATCACTTTAGGCGTGCATTAATTTTCAATAATTTACTGGACTGTTGTTTTTTTTTTTTTTTTTATTAAATATTCCATTTCCACATGACATGTGGGAAAAAAATATGTAAATCGTTAACAAATTAACAATTTGTTTCCACGACTTACTAATACGTTATATTCGTTCCCTCATTTTACTAAATCGTACGAGCGATAATTCATTCCCTCGTTTTACTAAATTGCGCACACAATATAATAATTCGTTCCCTCATTTTACTAAATCGTACACGCGATAATTCATTCCCTCGTTTTACTAAATTGTGCACACAATATAATTCGTTCCCTCATTTTACTAAATCGTACGAGCGATAATTCATTCCCTCGTTTTACTAAATTGCGCACACGATATAATAATTCGTTCCCTCATTTTACTAAATCGTACGAGCGATAATTCATTCCCTCGTTTTACTAAATTGTGCACAGATATCATAATTCCTTACTAAATTGTGCGCACGATATAATAATTCATTCCCTCGTTTTACTAAATCATGCGCACAATATAATTCGCTTCCTAATTTTACTAAATTGTGCGCAGATATAATCATTTGTTTCCTCGTTTTACTAAATCGTGCGCATTATAATAATTCATTCCCTCGTTTTACTAAATCGTGCGCACAATATAATAATTCCCTCGTTTTACTAAATCGTGCGCACAATATAATAATTAATTCCCTTGTTTTACTAAATCGTGCGCACGATATAATTCATTCCCTTGTTTTACTAAATTGTGCGCACAATATAATAATTCATTCCCTCGTTTTACTAAATCGTGCGCACGATATAATAATTCGTTCCCTTCGTTTTACTAATAATTTGTTCCTTTGCATTACTAAATCGTGGCCACGTTGTAATTCGTTCCCTTGTTAAATCAAAACGAGGGAACGAATTAGTTCAACATGGTCACGATTTTCTTAAACGAGGGAACAAATTATTGAGTCATAGGTACGAATTCTTAATTTGGGGCCACAATTAAACTAAAACAAGAGAGTGAATTCTTAATTCATGGTCACGATATATATTTTTGTCAGCATGTCATGTGCAGGGCTCCGTAAATCTTTAATTTTATTTTTAAACTTCAAAATAAAGCTGTGATTTTCTGTAGGTGCTTTAATTCTCTACATCATCATGCATATGATCTTTTATGAGATTTATGATGATGATTCACTCAGATGTTCACTAAGAAGCTCCACTCGACATGCACAAATGTAATGTTTAGATGTACACTGGGCATGATGGGAAACGATGAAGTCATGCGTGGCGGTGAGGCTGTGGTGTGACAGGTACCTGCACGAGGAAGCCGTACTCCAGCGTGGGGATGTTCTTGCAGTGTCCGCCCGCCTGGGATGAGAAAAACAACTCAATCAGCTGGCGGGTGGTAATCTGCGCAGGGGCCCTGCCCGCCGGGACAGCCACAGTCTGATGGGTTAACGGAGACAAAGCATTATGGGAAAGGTGCCAGCCAGCCGTGTTAGGCGAGGGGGGTGTCGAAGGGCAAAGAGGCTGGGGATTGGGATGGGGGACTGGTCCTACGAGAGGAATCTGCAGCCAAGTTTTATCTGTCACGTGGAGTCCCTAATGAGCCACTGAGGGGTCACGGGTATGGAGAAGCGGGAAAGAAAGTGATTCGGAAGGAAAACGTGCAGTCAGGGAAGACGGGATGCTGACCTGGCTGTTCGGAGGGTAGCTGAACAGCTCGCCCTTGGGGTTCTTCATGGTACAGGAGATGGAGCGGTTCATGAGCCGGGTGACTCTGAGCTCCGGCACGCTCAGTTTGCCTTTCAACACTGTGTCCTGGATCAGGGGGAAACTGGGAGACCTGGAGCCAAGATGGAGGCCACAGCCAGCGGATGAGTTCATGCTGCGCTCACGTCATGCTGGAATTACCTTAAGTATGATTTCTGACTAGTAAAACACATATTTCTGTTTGTTATGCCAATTTTTATTGTATTTTTATTGTCATCAGCAACAAACACACATTTATCCATTTTGGAACTATGAGCAGAGCTGGAAATATTAAATTGTAGTCCATTCCTGAATACAAATTACATGATGAAAACTGTAGTTAGTAACGTAACCCATTACATATTTAGGTAATATAATCTGACTTTTAGATTACTTTTGACCTTACTTTTAGCCTTAACTTATCACATAGATTTGAATAGGATATTCTTGTACTGTAGTGATATAAAAATACAAAGAGAAAAAATAATTATGTTGAAAATTAGAGCATTAAATATTTTGTGAAGGAACTGTTGATGGTAAGTTAAACAGGTAATAATTAAACCATAAAAATAAAAACAATCAAAATAAAACCCAAAATACATTAAATATTTAATTTGTTGTGCTGTCTGGCCTCTGACTTGTGTAATTCAACAAAACTGGAAGACTTTCTGAACATAAATAAGCAATATACTGTTTTAGAAAGGACAATTTAAAGATAAAAAAGAGGAATTAGTGAGAATCAATAAATTATGAATACTTTACTGCCATTTTGTGAATAATAAGTAATCATCAATCAACTGTAGTCTGATTATGAGTATTTTAAAATGTAATAATCTAATTACAAGTATATAATTTTTGGAATCTGATTACATAATCCAGATTAAGTTACTACCCAGCACTGACTATGAGTGTTGCCATAAAAACTAATAATTTCTGAATATAAGGACTGTATTATGATAATCTCATCATGACGTGAACGCAACATCAACATATCTTATATTTAAGGGAGTTTTAGATTGTTAAATAAATGAATTATATATAAATATATATATATATATATATATGTAGATAGGTAGATAGATAGATAGATATAGATATATAGATATATAAAAAACACTTCCACTCCTGAAAAGTAACCGGTCACTGTTTCAGTTGCATCAACCATGATCTGTTGTTTCAGATTGTTAGCATATATGACATAGGTTTTCACATCAAACATTGAGGACATACTTGGGGATCGGGGAGAAGATACTCAATCCGGCACGGAATTTCTTGATGGTTCCTCCAGCTTTGAACCAGCTGTGTCGTTTCTCCTGCTGGGCTTTGAGGAACTCATTACTGAGATGCTTCCACTGCTGGGACGTGAACGTGCTGAGGATCCTAAAAACATGAAAACAAGCTTCATTTTGAAACTCTTACGTTACAGTTTCTGCTAAATCAATCAGAACACCTCATTTGTATAAAAGCATCTGCCACATTCATAAAAGTAAATGACTAGGTTTACATGCACCCTCATAATGATTATGAGATTTTAAACTTTACCTCAGGTAAACACAATACTTCGATCAAAATGATGCAATAAAGCTCATAATCGTAGCAACCATAATCATAGCAAAACATGGCGTATGATGATTTTAATCACAATAAACAGACATTTAAACATGCATCTATTCCACTTTGAGCATGTGCAATTTTGGGATGCTGAAGAAACTGAGTTCATCTTGACAATGTTGCACGACATGAATATAATGCAGTATAGCCCACTGATGGTTAAAGACACTGAAATCATTTGTGCTGTGCATTGCGGTATGTTATGGAAGCTTGTTTCTGCCACTAAATAAAAAAAATAAAAAAGGTAATTGCTACTTTTTATCTCACAATTCTGACTTTTTTTCTTGCAATTGCAAGATTTAAACTCGCAATTGCAAATTATAAAGTCAGAATTGCAAGATAAAAAGTCGCAATTATGACATTTTTCTAGCAATTGCGAGTGTTTAATCACGCAATTCTGACTTTATAACTCGCAATTCTGACTTTATATCACACAATTCTGACTTTATAACTCGCAATTCTGACTTTGTAACTCACTATTCTGACTTTATAACTCGCAAATCTGACTTTATATCTCACAATTCTGACTTTATAACTCGCAATTCTGACTTTATAATTCGCAATTCTGACTTTATAATTCGCAATTCTAACTTTATATCACACAATTCTGACTTTATATCACACAATTCTGACTTAACTCGCAATTCTGACTTTATAACTCGCAATTCTGACTTTATATCTTGCAATTCTGACTTTATATCTTGCAATTCTGACTTTATAACTCGCAATTCTGACTTTATATCTTGCAATTCTGACTTTATAACTCACTATTCTGACTTTATAACTCACTATTCTGACTTTATAACTCACTATTCTGACTTTATAACTCGCAATTCTGACTTTATATCTCGCAATTCTGACTTTATAACTCACAATTCTGACTTTATAACTCACTATTCTGACTTTATAACTCACTATTCTGACTTTATATCTCACAATTCTGACTTTATAACACGCAATTCTGACTTTATATCTCGCAATTCTGACTTTATAACGCGCAATTCTGACTTTATAACGCGCAATTCTGACTTTACAACTCGCAATTCTGACTTTATATCACACAATTCTGACTTTATATCACACAATTCTGACTTTATAACTCACAATCCTGACTTTATAACTCGCAATTGTGAGTTTATATCTTGCAATTCTGAGAAAAAAAGTCAGAATTGTGAGATAAAAAGTCGCAATTACCTTTTTTATTTTTTATTTCATGGCAGAAACAAGCTACCATAGTATGTGATATAATAAAATAACCACAGTTCTTGGAGAATAATCAGAATAATAAAAATTGCATTGAAACGGGAATGAAGAGGTTTGCTCGTGTCATGTAAACATCGTACTGCGATTAAGTCTTTATTCTGATTATTGGAAATAATCACATTATTGTTGCACATGCAAATATAGTCAATCTTGACTTACTTCTTTAGTTGAAGTCCCAAACTGAATCCTTCTTTATTAGATGGCTGAAACACCTCCACCGATGGTTCTGTGGGATTAAATTAAATAAAAATTAAACGTAATGTAAGTACAGTCTCAAACACACACATGCACAGAAGTCACGTATGTACGTTTCTTACCTGGTCCATCCAGGTACTGTGAAAGAGAGAAACGAAGGCGTAAGACAATGGGCTCCGTTCGGATCACCTTCCACGCGGTCGCCACCTCCTCCTACAAACACGCAAATCATTTTATTCCCATTTCAAGATCTGTTTATAAGGTTGAGTAAGTTGTGTAGGAAGTGCGTTTTCTCACATCCAAGAAGCTGATGTTGATTTGCAGGTCGATGTCCACATCATCGATCGTGCCATACTCTCTGTAGGAAGAGCAACACTCAGACACTCAGAATGAATGTGAATCAGGTGTGAATGCACACATGTGAATCAGATGTGGAGTGAGGGATCTTCTTACCTGACGGACACAGCGCTGTCCGTGTAGATGTCTTTTACAGCCTCGATATCCGCGTCCAGCTGCGGGTGACGGTACAGGTCAGCTGCACAGCTCCCCTACAGGTGGACAGTGATATTACACATTGAACTGCTTGTTTACTTCACTTTCATTATTAGGGGTGCACATATTTGCTCATTTATTTGAGATACTCATTAAAATGTATTTTCACCTAGTGCCACATGAAGATTAAGCCAATAAAGACTAGACTTTTCCTGCTTTATTATAAAGGTAACTTCACTTACATTTGATTTGTACATCTTAAGGCAGATCAAATTTGTCATAAATCATTAAGACAGAAACAGAATGTGACGTGTAAGGAAGTCACTGGAAAATGTGTTGATGACTGAAGTGTTTCACCTGAATACCGTACAGGAACTGCTCCGATTCATTCTCTCCATCCGATTCTTCATCCGTCCAGCACTGGCCTTTAATATCCTGAATGAAGCACAAACACACACACTAATTTTAGCATTATTTACATACTATTATAGTATTTATTAATATTTTGAATTAGCTTTTATTTTTATATTTCAAGTTTTGTTAAATTTTAGTTCAATTTTAGTAATTTTGATATTTGAT
This sequence comes from Mylopharyngodon piceus, assembly GCA_039654765.1. Lineage (NCBI taxonomy): Eukaryota > Metazoa > Chordata > Actinopteri > Cypriniformes > Xenocyprididae > Mylopharyngodon > Mylopharyngodon piceus. Next base: position 33,820,457 of record CM077458.1, on the reverse strand, counting down.
TGTCATTTTTTTATTAGTTTTTGTTTTTATATTTCTACTTAGCTTTAATTTATTTTTATTTCAGTTTTTTTTTCAGTTTTTTTTTTTAATTTAGTAATCTTAGTACTTCAACTTATTCACAGTCTCTTTAAAAGTATAATTTCTTTAATAATAATATTAATAATCATAATACATTTTATCCATAAAGTGCCTTTCTTAAACTCAAAGCGCTAAAATACAACATAAAACTAAACATCTTGAATAAAAATAAATAATAATAATAAAAGAGATATTATTATTGTTATTATTAAATAGATAAAATAGAAAGAAACAATTATACATCTAAAACAATACACGGAAAGCTTACACTTTATTTTAAGGTGTCCTTTTTACAGTGTAATTATACATTAAAGTACTGATTAATAATAATTAACTGCATGTAGTTATTATATGATTAGGAATAGGGTTTGGTTTAGGGTTAGTTGCATGTAATTATGCAAAAATTTACTGTTATTACTACAGTAAGTACACATAACATATGTAACACTGTAAAATAAAGTGTTACCCATTAAAATAAAATTATTAAACTTATGAATTAATAATTTCTTGCAACAAGTTTGGTATTTTTTAAAGAAAAACGGCAGATAAAGATACTTTGCAATGTCACGATTCATTCCAGCTCATGAACATGAATTAGAATAACATCCAATCAATTTTTCCCAATTTATGAGCACATTTTACTGCAAATTCCAATTGACTCTTATGTGATGTTTTGTTTGCTTGTCTGAGGGGGCGGAGCTTAGCGAAAGGTCAAATCAACAGCGTACACTGTAAAAAATGCTGGGTTAAAAACAACCCAAGTTGGGTTAAATATGGACAAACCAAGAGATTGGGTTGTTTTAACCCAGCGGTTGGGTTAAATATTCGACCCAACGTGCTGAGTAGTTTTATTTAACTCAACTATTGTTTAAAAATTACTATATGGCTGTCTTAAAATGAACCCAAAATAGAAATTAAAAATCAGACAATTGCCTCTAGGAAATATGTGTCTGATTTTTAATTTCCAACCTATTTTGGGTTCATTTTAAGCCAGCCATATAGTAAGCTGCAGGTGTCTCAGAGGAAACACAGGCCGTGTCTGATGTGTGATGAAGCGTGAACACTCACCATTGGCTCCGGTGTTCACAGACGTGTTTCCGACAGGACGAAGCTTTTCTGATCCATTTCAGCAAAACAACAGGCACTCTGGGACGACGGGAGACAGAAAGATGAGCTGTTCGCTTTCTGCATGGGGAAAAATAAACAGAACACAACCATTTTTTCTTAATAATTTTACATCAAAACCACAGAGAAATCTCAATTTAATCACAGCCACCAGTTACAGCAGAATCAGGCATCTCAAAAGAGACAATACAGTAAATCACTGCAACAGCAATGCTAAACATTACATGCAAAATATCTGTAACAATGGAAGAAAAGCTGCTGTTTGCGGAGTCACTACTGGACACTGCTGGACGATAATAAAACAGGTGAAAAAATCCCACAGACAGACAATAAAGGTGAAACCTGAGCCACACTGAATAGGATTTACTTTGAGCCAAATTTCACTCAGAAAATCATTTTACTACAGTGCATATCTACATACGAGACAATATTAAACATCGAAGAAATTACCCTAGCAACCACATAACAATGTAAACAACACCACTACTCATAATTATATCGCAACCACTCAGCAACACCCCGGCAACCAGTCAAAACGCCCCGCATTGTGACCCTTTATACAGTCAAACATCACTGACATTTTCCTCAAATGAAAAAATCTAGTCGTCCACTCCTGTAGACGATAAAGAAACTGAGCTGAGCTGGTTTTACCTCGGCGCAGCCGTTTAAAAAAACGCTCTGTTCTTTCTCCTCTCCTCCATCTCGCCACGGTGTATCCTAGCAACAACCCGTTCTGTCCGTGTCACTGATTCGTGCGTGTGTGTGTGTGTGTGTGTGGGCACAAATTTCCCAACTAGTCCTCTGCATAAGTCATATCTGATAAATGCTGACAAAAACACCAAACCAGTGAACATATTCCCCCCCAAATTCAAAAGATCAATATAAAAACAATACCAGTCAACTGAGATTGCTTTGCATTGTGACAAAGACACTGTATTACAGTAATGAAAATCTAATGAGAATCACCATTAACGAAACCACGTAAAACATCTGGATGGATTATGGTGATGATTTCATCATTTTTGGAAGGAAAATCTCATGAAAAAGCAAAAAATCTTAATGTGCATGTTTTCATGACGTACATCCACATATTCCTGTTTCTTCCTGAACAATAACTAACATACGTATGTTTATTTAAAAAGAAGAAATATAAGTGTGCAGCTTGGATGAAAACTACAAGATGAAAAACGTGTTTCAGAAGCACATTTGGACATAAAAACACACGTCAAATACAGTCTCATTTTGGTCTAAGTTTTAGTAATTTTGATTTTTGTCATTTTTATTAGTTTTTTTTATTAAGCTTTAATTTAGTTTTTATTTCAGTTTATTTATTTTTGTTTTCATTTATTTTATTTTTTTTAGTAATTTTAGTACTTCACTGATTCACAGTCTCTTTAAAAGTATAATTTCTTTATTAATAATAATAATAATACATTTTATCCATAAAGCACCTTTCTGCTACAATACAACATAAAACTAAACATCTCGAATAAAAATAAATAATAATAATAAAAGAGATATTATTATTATTAAATAGATAAAATAGAAAGAAACTCAAAACAATTATACATCCAAAACAATACACAGAAAGCATTACAATAATAAAAGGTCTAAAAGGTCTGTGACATTCATTCTTTTCTTCGAAAAACAGCCATTTTGTTTATATGAGAGTCACAGTTTCTCTCTCCGCCACCATCTATGTGCTCAATGTGAACATAATCACTCAACTTTCATGTACTTTACATCAAACCTGCATAAAAATATTGTCGTTAATGTTTATTGGCTGATGCAAATACTAAAATACTGATATCTAGAGAGCAGTGTGGCCAATTGAATGCTTTTAATGACAACAAATAAGATGCACAGACACAAATACCTGGATTTAAAGTATTTACATTATATTTTTATTAATAATTACCAAAAAATGTGTGTCAGTGGATTTTAGGACTGTAGTTCAATAGATAGTTCGATAGTCTAATTTGCTCGAATAATTTCACAGACACCATCCATCTGCACAAAATCCCCCAGTGTGTCCTTAAACAGCCCCCCTCCACACCCATAATGCCCTGCTGGGGTCGAACACATACCGATGCAGCTCACAGACGGTCCGGTCAGCATCCACGACACCCCCTCCCCCACATCCATCCATCCATCCATCCATCCATCCACCCCTACATCTCACCTTCAGAGGATGGAGCGAGCGCCACCAGCCCGACAGCTCCTTCTCCTCCAACACGACACCACCGTGATGCAGATGAATAAATAAAGACAGCGCGCACAAACCATCTGATATGACAGCGTCACTGTGCGCTAGCAGCAATCCTCCATTTTAATGCTCCATCTCTTGCTCCGCCGTGTGTTTATCTATTGCAGATCTGCTTCCAGTGCTCTCTTATTTTTGCCTGACAACACAGTGAACTGAGCATGCTCAGTGAGAGCCAGCAGAGGGAGTCATGTGACCTACAGCTGACGAGAGAGAGAGAGAGAGAGAGAGAGAGAGAGAGACATAATCCACATTTCCCTAGATTGTCAGAAAAAGATCAAACCCTCCATATTCAAGAACGATCTGTACAATAGAGCAGTTCTTAATGTCTTTTAAATCTTGTAATTGTTATTTTTATTACATTCCTGGCACCATTTTTTTACACTACTGTTTTTGTGTTGATGCTTTGCCAGTATTGTGAGTAAATTACTCCTAATGAAGTACTTTGAAATAAGAAAAAGAGACAGAAAGAGAGTAAAGCAGCAGCTGCTGCATCATTATGGTGCATTAGCCAATGGCAGTGTTCTATTTTTATCAGCTGACTCAGTGTTTTTTATGATTGTGTACTGAGGGAACATGAGCAAAGATCATTGCATATATATTCATGTCATTGTGGTCTTTACATTAGCTCTACACTGCTGTGCGACGGACTCCACCGTTACCATCCTAATCAGAGTTTACCCTGCTTACCTCATTAAGAGCCTCGCTTTACACAATGACCTCCAGAGACAGAGAGAGAGAGATAAGCCATTATCCAACATGTCCTCGACTGCATGACTCACGTCTCTGATGGAGACACGGTGCTGTCTCATATCCTGCCATCCTGTAAAAAAGACACTTGCATTAATTATTCATAAACACCTTATATAGCAAATGCCTCTTTTAGAACCAACCAGCTGCTCTAAAATTAATGCTCGTTTAGTGGAAGACATCTTCAGCATCATGTTTTAAACATAATTCAGTATGACGATTCACTTTTGCGCATCTGGTGACTAGTCATTTTCTGTAATTGAAATGAAGCTAAAATAAAATATAAACATTAGATGAAAAGATAAAAAAAAAACCTAAATGAAAATTAGAAATGCTGCTTTTGCAACAAATTGAAATAGTTGGAAGTACTAAAATTAAGAAAACTAAAACTGAAATAAGCTATATAGAAATATTTATTACTAAAATTAAAATGAAAAATGAAAATTTTGTCAACTAATGCCAAATTTGAAGTATTAAACTTAAAAGCAGAATTTATATATATATATATATATATATATATATACACACACACACATATATGTATTAAAATTAAACAAAATTATTAAAACTTAAACTAAATTAAAATTAAACTGAAAATATTAAAATAATACTATATACCAGACTTAATAAAACTGAAATAAGCTATATAGAAATATTTATTACTAAAATGAAAATGAAAAATGAAAATATAAAAATAAAGGCTAATTAAAAAGATTTGCTTTGGCAACTAATGCCAAATTCGAAGTATTAAACTTACTAAAATTAAAAGCAGAATATTATATATATATATATATAAATGAATAAAAATTACAAAAGCACACAACAAAATTATTAAATCAAACTAAATTAAAATTAAACTGAAAATATTAAAAATAGTATTATATACTAAACTTAATAAAACTAAAACCAGAATAAGCTATATAGAAATATTTAAATAATAATAATAAAACTGACAGGTAACAGTTTATTTTAGTGTCCTTGTTGCACGTTACATGTAGTTACTGTAGTAATAACTATAAATGATGCATAATTACATGCAACTAACCCTAAACCAAACCCTAAATATATAGCAAGTACATGAAGTTAATAATTATTACTGTTTAAATACACTTTAACACGGACACCTTAAAATAAAGTGCAACCAAATGACATGACATAAAATTACTAAAATGAAAACTAAAAATATAACTATAAAATATAATAAATTAAAAAAATAACACTGCCGGTGACAAACTACAGTGAATTAACAGAAAACATCTAGAAATCATATAATGTACACCATTTTAGATATTCACTTGTTGTAGAATATATGTATATTGTGCACATTGTGTTTATTTATCTAATGTGTGGTGCTTTTGATGTATATTGTTTATGTTACTCTATGTCCCTTTCAGGGACAAATAAAGTGTTTGAAATTGAAATAAACATTTACAACTTTGTGTTTGTGCTCTTTTATATCTCAGGAGACATAAAGGAGACAACTTTATATTGCTCTAAAAATGAAAACAGGCCCAAATGAGTCAATAGTTGAAGAGGGTTGAAGCTAATGTGGATCATATTTAGATCTCTGAGTCTTGGCACACTTTGAGACATCGTACATTGTTGCAACTCACAGCCAATCCAGAGTGCATCAATGGGATTTACGATGGGATTTGACAACTGATGCAGACAGCAGTGGCGGCTTACAGGTCGGGGGTTTGCCCGGATTGGCCGACGGGTTTGTCTCTCACCTCTGGAGGTGGGTGAGGAGCACAAGGACACGCAGCAGGTGAGCTGAGAGCGGTCAGTGAGTGAGCGGCCGTCAGGTGAGCAGCGGACAGCATGGGCAGCGGGAGCAGCAGCAGCGGCGGGGTCGTCGTGGAGAGCAGGTGAGTCTGACACCTTCACCTGGACACATGCAGACGGTCAATGCAGTATGAGCACTGGTCTCAAAACACTCATCTTCAAACAATAATATATTATAATGATGAATCCTGGTCTCATTTAACACTGTCAGGGCCCATGAGGTTCAATCCACATCAGACTAGAATCAACTATCCTCAAATACGGCCAAAGTTTCCTATGATGAACCTTTTATTGTGGAGGTTAATGTACAGTTCTGCAGTTATTTTCACAAGTGGTGCATTTTATCTGCAAAGACCTGAAAATCACACACAAATAAAGTCATACTTCAGATGAAACACCTCCATCTGTGACCAGCAGGTGGAGAAATACTGACAGAGCACCAGTGCTGCTGCACTAAGGATTAGTTCACTTCTGAATGAAAATTTCCTGATAATTTACTCACCCCCATGTCATCCAAGATGTTCATGTCTTTCTTTCTTCAGTCGAAAAGAAATGAAGGTTTTTGAGGAAAATATTCCAGGATTTTTCTCCATATAGTGGACTTCACTGGGGTTCAACGGGTTGAAGGTCCAAATGTCAGTTTCAGTGCAGCTTCAAAGAGCTCTACACGATCCCAGACGAGGAATAAGGGTCTTATCTAGAGAAACCATCGGACATTTTCTAAAAAAATAAAAATTATATACTTTTAACCACAAATGCTCGTCTTGCACTGCTCTGTGATGCTCCACGCATGACGTAATCATGTTGGAAAGGTCACGCGTGACAAAGGCGGAAGTACAGATTTAGTGTTTACAAAGCGAATGTGCAAAGACTAAGTCAAATGGCCTTTACAAAAAAATAAAAAAATAAATAAAACAACAATGTCAGAAGATTTTGAAGTTGGAGGAGAAAATGAGATGGAGTTTTTCGGCCTACCGCGGTACTTCTGCCTACGTCACGCGTGACCTTTCCAACGTGATTATGTAATGCGTGGCGCATCGCAGAGCAGTGCAAGACGAGCATTTGTGTTTAAAAAGTATATAATTTTTATCGTTTCTCTAGATTTCTCTGGGATCGTGTAGAGCTCTTTGAAGCTGCACTGAAACTGACATTTGGACCTTCAACCCATTGAACCCCAGTGAAGTCCACTATATGGAGAAAAATCCTGGAATGTTTTCCTCAAAAACCTTCATTTCTTTTCGACTGAAGAAAGAAAGACATAAACATCTTGGATGACATGGGGGTGAGGAAATTATCAGGAAATTTTAATTCTGAAGTGAACTAATCCTTTAAATAGCATGTGGAAGAGTGCATGAAACAGCAAAGCTGTAGTATGCTGTGCTGTTGTTGTTATTTTGCATTTTCAATACACAAGTGGCACCTACAATGCCAGTCAAGCATACAGCAGATGCACATTAAACATCCATTGCAAGTGGAGGTTTAATTAGATAATTAATTTCATCACAGGATTAAAGACCAATGCATATGGTTTTTAGAACAATCAGATATTTGTAAGTTTGTTCACTCGTTGCATCCCATCTCATTTCAGGTTAATGCTCAGAATTAAACATACATGTATTATCTGTCAACTGTACATGTATTTACTGTTCAAACCTGTGCTCTAAGAGTGTATTTGAATTGTGTCTTTATACTCACCTTGATGCTGATCTTTCATATGACTGGAATGAATGCTGCTATTATCTTGCATTTACCTGACCAGACTCTGTGGATAATATCTGAGCTAAAACAGAGAGGAGAGAGATGTTCTTCACATTGACATTGATGATAGGATATGCACACTAGAGGGCGCTGTTAATTAATGCATGACCAGAGGCCCACCTCTGCAACAACCTCTTTATCAATGTGTCCGAGAGACACAAATTACCTATTATTTATATGAAAAACATTGTGCTGCCATGGTACAAGTACAAAATGCATGGTATTATTACCATGGTGCATGTTCAAAAAACATGCATTTACCGTGGTGCATGCCCTACAACATATTACCACCACAGAATATGCCCAAACAACAAGGTTTTATCATGGTAAATGTCCAAAAAGCAGTGGTACTTGTTTAGTTAGCGGCATTTGTAATATAAACATGTTCATTTCGTGATGACAGTTTGTTTAGTGTTCTGTGCTCTCTAATGTGATCTATATACGTGCCATATAACTGTAAAATCTCCTCAGTGTTTGCTTATTAAAGAGTTAACAGATGAACGCAGATGCTAGCGTACGTGCGGCTGCGCGAGTCTCAACCATTAAGATGGATTAATGCGGAAGTGCATTAGTATAGCTCTGTGTACACTATATTTGAACAACCGAATAGATTTATATGGACATTATATTACTTAAACACGTATTTAATATTACTAACAAGCATGTTTCCATTGATTTGTAGTTTAACAGCGCAGCATCCTCGTGTCACGTGATCTCCTCGTGCTCCTGCACCGTGCCGTGTCTCCGCTCTGATTGGAGCGTTCCACTTCCCTCATTTCGCGTTTCGTAATCCCCCATCAGGAAGCTCGGGTTTGTTTACAAAGATTTAAGAGTTATGCGGACTCGTTGTTTTATTGATGAAACTCCAACAAACGTTTAGATAGCGTTCTCGAGAACGTTATGGTCAGATATCGCTGAAAAAATAGTTAAAGTGGGATTTTTATAGTTTGACGTCATAAGTATCCCTCCGCGCACGCAGGCTCGCGTGCCTTTGACGGAAGTAGTCCCGGTAGGCTTGGCGTATCACCTTGAGCTCGCGATCAGGAGCGCATCAGTCACGGCAGACGATCAGCAAACGCAGGTGAGTGTTTTCACAGCTGCACCAACAAAAATCTACATTATAATATTCATTTAGTAATATCTATCATTAGCTACGTTATTGTGTACGGTTTTAAGTAAGGTTTTCGTCTGCTAGAGAAGCTGCAGTGATAAAATAGCACAGGTTCTTGTTTTCACTCAGTGCGTACTTACCCTTGTAAAGATTTTTAAATCGTTTTTGTGCTGTTTTTTGTAATTCATCCGGTAAAAGTTCGTTTACTCTCCTTTTTCCACGCTTAACCATGTTTACACGTATATTTCACTGCGTTTTCCGCTGATTAGCCATCTTTAAACATTCATCGTCGTCTGTAATTTACATTTTTGACAGTTGATCAATAACCGTCATTCATTTTGAATTCATTCGAATTGGAATGTTACGTGCGCGCACCTCGTGCGGGAGTCTCTGCTGGCGGGGAATGTGACGCAGAGGCGGGACGTGACCCAAAGCGCATCCGCCACTCCATGACTAGACCAAAACCACTTGTGTGAGCACAGATGATGATGATGATGATATTTGATCTTCAGAGAGCCGCTGAACGCTCACGCAGTTTGTTTGCTGTGGACAGAAGCCATATTTTTATTATCAAAGCGTGCACTGCATTCATTAAGGTATTAGTGTTTATTCTGAGCAGTGAGTGAATGAATGACACTGGCACAGAATCGCGCCCCTGCGGGCATCTCAATCGCAGTCTTTGGCTCTCCTCGCGTAGGCGCGGGCTGCATTGATAGCCTCTAATTATGATGCTGCATCATGTGTTTGCGAGGGAGGAAATTAACGTTTTTGTGTTTGTCTTACAATCACATACCTTGACTCTACATTTGAAGATTTTACGTCTGATTCTCTTTATTCTAGGTGGATTTATATTTCAGCTGGCCTGCACCCAAGCTTGTGCGTCATACATTTCCATTTGTTCTGTGCCTGCTCAATTCTAATGCTGCATAAAGACTCAATTATGTCTGTTCTGACCAACCTCAGCTGCTAATATCAAAGCATACAGTTAAAATTGATGTGCAAACGCAGTTATGATCAAAGCACCTTATTTGCCAGTTCAGAAGCACTTCTGTGCCACCTTTGCAGTGTAAAATTGGCACAGTTAAGTTCCTGGATTTCATTTGAGGTAGTTAGCTGAATTGCAATTTGAGTGTGAATTTAATAAATAAGAATTATAAATGACAATTTACCAATCCAACATAATAATGTAGTTTTATCCATAAATGATATCATAAAACATATGGGCTCTTCCCTGAAATGATAATCATGTTTGAAATGCGACCTACAGAATATTTCATTATATTTTCTGCACGAATAAGGTTTTTAAAAGTGTAAAAAAAAAAAACATAATGAAGATATAATTAATTTTGAAGTTTAATTAAGTGTGAACAATGAGATTGTGGTTTTTATAATCAATTAACACTGCTTTTGTTTTTGGTTTTTACAAGATGGACAAAATTTGTCACCAAAAAAGTCATTCGGTTTAAATAAAATATCAATGCTAACAGGCTGGTATCTAGCAAAGGACAATCAAACATTTTATATTTAATACAAGTTTTTAAAATATTACAACATTTTCCATGTTTTATTAGCGGTTGTACCGAGTGACCTGATGTTTCTGGACATGCGTATGAGCGAGTGAAAACATGAATTTTTCCAAATAGTTAAAAGAGAGTTAGTCACTTTGCTACACGACCATGTGGTCTTTTGCAGGTGTCTGAATGATGTCACATCCTGTCACATGATATTAACCGCATGACTTGATCCAAAATGGTCCCTTTTATATTGGTTACTCTGAATTACATCAATGAAATTCATTTTCCGGACCTTCTCATAACAAAGCAACAACTTCTACACTTAATTTTAATACCATTTTGCACTATGTTGCATTATAACATCATGGCAGAATAAAAAATATATACATTTATTACATTTTAAGATATTTTAATCACAAACGAAATGGCTGTATTGGCCTTTGGATGGTTAAACCGAATGACCTTTTGACACTTCAAAAATGCCTTTATATGTAGCAAAATATAATTAAAACCTTTTGGATTCAATAAAAGAAATCTAGTTGTATTACCTTACATACTTTGGATGTCATATCTTTGTTTTTTATTATTATTATTATTATTTAGGGCCTTTGACCCATCACATTGACCCAATTAATTTCATTTTATGAACCAGGGTGGAAGAGTACTTTATTACCTGTGTCAAATTTCCTTGAAATGTGGCTCAGTAAATTGCTGTCATTCCAGTCAAATTGAAATAGAGCACATACATGCATAACTTGAAATAATATATGCATTAACACAGCAAATTAGGTTTATTATAAACACCGCTGGCACTTTGCAGATGTTTCAACATCTACTTAATCAAACCGTCGCACTATTTCAGGGAAGCTGTTTTCAGTTCTGCAGTGAGTGTGTGTCGACGCAATATGGGAATGATTTCTGTAACATCCTGTTTAGTTACGTTAGGACTTCAAAATCTTCCACTAAACCAGCAGAAGGGACTGAGAATACCAGTAAATCAGACACCCACAGCTCTGCAGTGACACAAACCGGCCTTTCACAGACCTCACCAGGGACGTCCCTGTGCACAGTTATTAGTCATTAGTTCATCGAATAAAGAGAACAGACTCACCTCAGTCTCGCTTTTGTTGCAGTAAAACACCCTTTCGGCTTCATGCAGGTGTCGAAATGACTTCCACACCACTGCAAGCCTGTTGCGTTTCATACTGGTACAATCCCAGCTAGTCCTTACGGTATCCCTGTGTTCCTATTATAGCCCAGTGTTGTAATGTGATCTACAGCAACTGAGGTGGGCTTGACTGCCTGTAGTGGTCGGTCCACACATGTAAAGCGGTGACTCATGTGGGCCTGGAGTCTTAGCAGAGGCCTGCTCGCGCAGGACAGTAAGTGTGCGTGTGGCTTGCGTGTTTTATCCTCTCTTAAGGGAAGAGGATTTAGTGATCAAACTCCTCAGCAGCGCGATACATGCTGCTTCATTCTGGCCAGCGTCCCTATCTGCAGTGCTGTGTTTGGGGAGAGAAGGTCACGCACGCTGGGGCTCCTTTGGAGGGCGCTCACAGACACACTGTGCCTTATTTCCCAGAGCCGAAGGGCCTACAGGTGGGTTTAGGGCTGCTGTTTCTGATAGGCATAGAGGACACTTAGTTATTAAGATCAGTATGACTGTGTTTGTTTGGATGCAGATGAATACATGCTTTAAAGGGGTGGTTGATTATGATTTCACTTTTTTTTTAACTCTAGTTAGTGTGTAATGTTGCTGTTTGAGCATAAACAACATCTGCAAAGTTGCAACGCTCAAAGTTCAATGCAAAGGGAGATATTTTCTTTTAAAGAATTCTGCTTAAGGACTACAACAAGCTTCTTCCCAGGTTAGTGACATCGCTAATCCTAAAATTTACATGAACCCCGCCCCCAAGAACACGCAACAAAGGGGGTGAGGCCATGTTGGGCTGCTTTAGAGAAGAGGAAGAGTTGTTGTAGTAGAGTGTTGTTGCCATGCCGTCGTTTTACGCCAGACTGCTTCATAAACGAGCGCTGGATTTGCACAAAAGATTAACATGACAGCACATGCTAGTGGATGAGTTGAATCAACTCCACAGCAACTACATAAATTTATCCACTAACCATTCAGAAACATCTAAAAGTTGTAACTTCTTCCTGAGTCTCTCCATCAGTGTCGACTCCGGTTTGAACAATGTAAGGCTGAACACCGTTACTGACAATCCTCATTTTGGCTGCGTGAGATTCTCCAGCTTTGTTGTTGTTGAGCGACCGAAGCGCAAGCTGTTAAAGCTCCGCCCTCTTCTGGAAAGGGGGCCGGGAGCAGCAGCTCATCTGCATTTAAAGGGACACACACAAAAACGGCGTGTTTTTGCTCACACCCAAATAGGGGCAAATTTGACAAGCTATAATAAATGATCTGTGGGGTATTTTGAGCTGAAACTTTCTGGGAACACCTGAGACTTATATTACATCTTGTATTACATTATAGGTCCCCTTTAAAGTTAGGCGGCATCAGTGCTGTGACAGATGTTGTTGTCATGGTGATGACACAGAGGTCAAAGGAACACTAGACACTGATATGACCCGATGCAGCTGTGGAGATCTAGATTTAGGACTTAACTGGGAAAATGTAATGAATGTTGTGGTTAAACTCCTATATACAGTACACTAATGTAAAGCAATACATACTCTGTATAGCTAGTCTTAGCTGTGTGTAATTCTGTTTATATTGTACAGTTTGTTCAGAACTCTAAAATTCATTGAAGGTGAAATTCTTCCTGTTCATTGGGCTCTGAGACTGGCTGTGTTTTCATAGCTGGGATTTTTGGAGATAAAGCAGGGAATGTGGTTATAAAACAGGCCTATAATAACAAGATATTCACTCCTCGACTGACACTGACCTTCAGTGTCCTGGTTAGCATCAGATGCTAAAGCTATTGTCTGATGAGCTAGCATGAAAGCAATCAATACCATGGCAGCAGATGTATTTGCCATGCTGTGTGTGTACCCCAAGTAGCATTACCATCTCAGTTACACAAACCACATTTGCATAATTTCCTGTAGAATCAGGAAGTGGATTAGCCTCCCCTTCACTCTGAGTGTGTGGTGCGCTGCACGAGGACCTGGATTTTCCACCCTGCCTGTCTTAGTCATCACATGACTACGTGATGAAGAGTGGGTGAGTGTGTTTGCTGTGATGTGAGTCTCCTCACGTACGACAGCCCACCCTGACATCATCAGAGTGGAATGCGGTGTGGTTTTCTTTGGTTAACAAGCACAGCGAGTCCTTGCCAAGCCCATCCTGGTGCCATACCTTGGTCACAATGTGACTTTAGACCAAGTTTCCTTCAGACTTTTTAATGCATAAATTGTGCAAACAGTCAGCTGTCTGCATTATTAAATGCATCTCATTTGATTTGGAAACCATAATTCTCAATTCAGTCCAGCAGATTTTGATTTGTGTGTGCCAACAGGGCTGTAATTGGCTGGATGTCACAGGTTCGATTGACTTTTCTGCGCTATAGTGTGTGCGAGGTGGATTAACTCCATTTTAAATTGAGCTTTAGTAACATCCGCATTAAGATACAGAAACCAGGTCAGCTCAAGCACACAAAGAGCAGCTCATTGGGGTTGTGTGGGGGGGAATTAAAAATTAAAATGCTAAACCACTACATAAAAACACGTCAGTGTATGGTGACAATCTTAGGATGTGATGTATTGCATTGCATCTGATGTGAATCTTCTCTAGGTTCAAAATGAGCATCTTAGGTTGTTTTCACACTGAGTTTGATTGCCTCGATTTCACCCCAGGTCTCTTGTCTTTTCCCATTGTATTATTTGCAAATACCACAATGAGTATTAGCAGTAGCTGTTTACCACTGAACCATTGAGTCTGCATGGAATATAACTTGTTTTCAAACAGACTCTGATGCAGTTCGCTGGTGTACATGTGATTTTTAGAGAACAAACCTGAAACCCTCTAGTAACCAGCCATAAAACCAAAGCATAAACCACTTAAACTCAGCACCCGTAAGGTCATGCCCTACACTTCCTGTTGCTTTGATCATGAGATTTGTCTAATATTGAGTAAGAACTAAAGAAAGGTTTTATATAAACTTGTTAATATGTTCATACAGTATTTCTAAGTGCTGGAGTCTGTTACATAACATGGAAAGGAAACATTCCTTTTCACCACACCCTTATACTGTATACACACACACACACACGCGCACACACACACACACACACACACACACAGAATGGTGCAGAGCTGACATGTTCTGTATTACAGAGGTAACTATTTAGCTGACTTTGTGACTCTAAATTCTCAGCAAAATGCTTTTGACATTTATGGCTTCAGTTCCTGTCACTGTTTATGCTGTTGAATTTAAATCACGGTTAAACACTACAGTCTTCTGTTTATCTTAAAGATGCACTCTGGTTTTCAATCACTTGTTGTCTCTTCTCTAGCAGTTCAGTCCATCATAAGAATGAGACTCTGAGTCTTAAACGCAGACACACCAGACGTCTGATTAGTCAATTGATCATGTGGATGTCATTTCATTGCTTTCTCTGTCTCTGTAGGATATTACCCGTCTCTTCCACGATGCCCCATACTAAAGTTCAAGATATGGGATCTGCCTTCATCCAGACACAGCAGCTCAACGCTGCCATGGCTGACACCTTCCTGGAGCACATGTGTCTGCTGGACATCGACTCTGAGCCCACCATCGCCCGCAACACTGGGATCATCTGCACCATCGGTCAGTGGATGCTCGCACACACGCAGATTAAACTCAAATTTCCTTTGTAATACAGCAAAAAATTAAGGTAGTTGCACAAGGCTTCTGTGATCACAGTTCAACAAATGCTCTGGTGGATTATATGTCAATTAAGTGTTTAATTAATCCTGGCCCGTCTGATGAGCGCTGTTGTTTCAGTTGAGACTTTACCAAACTCTCCCTCATGTCGTCATTCTGATTTGGATTGTTTTCATGTAATGATACAGATATGGGATGTCGAGAAAAAAAAAACAAAAAAAACTAAGTGATGTTTAAAATAGTTTTAGTCCAGAGTAAGCAGGAAGTGATTGTGCATTGTGTCATGTGACCACAGGACCGGCCTCTCGCTCGGTGGACATGCTGAAGGAGATGATCAAGTCTGGCATGAACATTGCTCGCATGAACTTCTCTCACGGCTCACATGAGGTACGTACTTCATTATTTACACTCTCTTGTTCTTGTCTTTTTCCTTTCTCTCACTCTCCATTTCTCTCTAATCCTATTCATATCTGTCCAGCATTAGTTATGCAGTCAATGGATGCAAGTTATTCTCTACTAAAAATGATGCTAAAACATCTATGTAGTTCACAGCTTAAAACAAACGTGCAAGGTCAAAGGCCAGAGAGAGAGAGAGTGTGTAACTTAATCTACAGTGAGCCTATTATAAATAGTTTATCTGTTCCTCCTTCCCAGCAGAGAGCTTATCATGTCTCAGCAGCATAAAGGGTTGAGTTTTTCTTTCACACAAATAGTTCATTCAGGAGCCGCTGGCTATGAGGAGAGCTTTGCAATTATAGTGAACGTCTTTTGCAGTTCTGCTAGTTGATGACAATCAGCTGCATTTTGAATTGCAAGTAAAATTCAGCTCAGATTTCTGAATAATAGTCAGACGTGTGTCATGAATTTAATTAATTCTTTAAATTTTCTCAAGCAGTCCGATCCTGTTCTGGCCTGTTTGGAGCCAGACCTTTCCAGAAAGGTTAATTCAGGCTAATATCATCCAGTGAGCCAGTCATCATTCCAAAAACTAAAGGTTAAATGAAAAACATGTGAATGTTTTTAACATTCTCAATTTATGAACAGAGACATTTTCCTGCTCATATATTCCTTTGTGGCTCCTCTAAAGGAGGGCTTTGGGTTAAACAAATTCTGCCATATTATACAAACAGTTCACACTCCTAAACAAACAGCTTGTGTGTCCACACCAGAGGCCTATGGGTGGCCTGTTTGCCCAACAGAATGACCTTGAGTATGTGTGTAGAGGTCGAGCTGTCAGTGTGCATGAGCTACTGAAGTGAAAGTGATCAGTACTGCAGCTGGATGACACACTAATGTCACGGATCAAAGGTGCTTGTCTAACCTGGTTAATTAAGGCAGACTTTTACTGCATGATCAGTATATCAAACTCTAACAGATGAACTTTGTATCCTGTCGTATCACACTTTGCATGCACATAAGTGCCTGATCGTTTGTGCACGAGTATGTGTAACCCACTTTTGCTCATCTAGACACACACCCTGACCATTGCTTAGTTGCATGTGTGAGCGTGTTCAAAGAGAAGATTAGAATGACGTAGCCTGCGCTGCTCTGAGACATTCAAGTGCACTTGTTTAACATCAGCTGTTACACAAAGAACATCTCCATTAGAGACATTTCTGATGTGTTTTTGGAGTGGTTTCTCAACTTCTCTAGGGCCCTATGATTTCAGTCCAGTCATAAAAAACGGAATTTACTGTATAACGTGGAATGTCACGAAATTTGTCAATTTTGATGAATCAATAAGTAGGGCAGTACACTTAAATCAGATTGTGATCTAGACTAGTGTCTGTGAATATTAAACAGCAAAAAGACTATTTAAGTATTAATCCTGCATGTTCTGCATCTCTGTGTGAATGAATGGCGCAGACGCGAGGTTTCATTTAACACACACACACTGAAGCAAGCGTGACACTCGCGGCATTTTCAGCCTCTGTCGCCTCACTATACGAGGACATGAATGCGTGAACTTCATCTCCAGAGTCACTTCATCAGTTTTTCTCAAATGAAACGGTAAAATGCTATCATCATATCATAAACACACAGAAACTCGAAGGTCTTCACTGCAAACCGTCAAAATAAAAGTTTGGTTTAACTTAAAGAAATTGTGACATATATTACAGTTGTACAGTAGAGTTTAGCTACATCTCAAAGTAATAATACTAACACTATAATAATAATAATAATAATAAATGATTATTAAAACTTTATTTTGTTGGAATAATCACAATTTTTCTTCCATGTTTTAATTTTAACAGTAAAGCTCTTCATATAGTGTGTTTTTTTTTTTTTTTTTTTTTTTTTTTTTTTTTTTTTTATTAATAAATAAATTTGGTGGTTTTTATGAATTAAATTCATTAGACATGCTTGTTGATTATTAAAATTTAATTAAACCATTAAAGTTGAATGCAGAAAATTAAAACAAATAATAAAACAATAAAATTAAAATTGAGAAAAAAATAAAATGTATTTCATAGGGCCCTAAAAAATTACATTTGTTAAACTTTTTTAAATAAATTGTTCAATTGTATAAGTTTCATAATTTAAATTAATTAGACATGTTTTTTGAGTACAGAAATTAAAATGGAGTCCAAAAATATTTAAACAGGATAAAACGGATTTCATAGGGCCCTACTTTTTTGGAAATTTCAGCGTTTCTTTAATCAGTGTTGATTTCTTCTGTTTCAGTATCATGGAGAGACGATTAAAAATGTACGTGAAGCTTGTGCCAGCTTCCAGCCGGGCAGCATCCACTACAGGCCAGTGGGCATCGCCCTGGATACCAAGGGGCCAGAAATCCGAACCGGGCTCATTAAAGGGGTGAGTTTACTCATTTCAGTTCAACGCAAGGTGATACAAAAATGTCCCACTGTTACTGCTGCTGGTCGAGATCAGTGAATTAGCTGTTAATAGTGCATATAATAAGAGTGATGGTTGTGCAACACCATATAGTTCTACAGAAATTTAAAATCTACACCATTTGGTCTTTAAAACCACAAGAACGTTTCCCTTGGCAATTTGTTTTAATACTGCAAATATGCATCTGTCTGCTCCAGAGTGGCACAGCTGAGGTCGAGCTGAAGAAGGGAAATAAGATCAAAGTGACCTTAGATGATTCTTTCATGGAGAGCTGTGATGAGGAAACCCTCTGGCTGGACTACAAGAACATCACCAAGGTGGTGGAAGTGGGCAGTAAAGTCTACATTGATGATGGACTCATTTCTCTCCAGGTCCAAGAGATCGGTGAGTTATGGGTTTGTGGCTATTTTTCTTTGAGACGCAGTGATAAAATGATTTGATAAATCAGCGAGATACATTTTTTTTCACCCATTTTGATGTTGCTAAAGTTAAGTATTAAGTTTAACTCATTAGTCTGTGGTTTAGTGAACATCCTCAAGTAAATGTGACAATGATGGTTGAACTTTATGAATAATATCTCTCTCTCTCTCTCTCTCTCTCTCTCTCTCTCTCTCTCTCTCTCTCTCTCTCTCTCTCTCTCTCTCTCTCTCTCTCTCTCTCTCTCTCTCTCTCTCTCTCTCAGGCTCTGACTATCTGGTTTGTGAAATTGAGAACGGAGGAACTCTGGGTAGCAAGAAGGGTGTCAATCTGCCAGGAGCCGCTGTTGACCTACCTGCCGTTTCGGAGAAAGACATTCAAGACCTGCAGTTTGGTGTAGAGATGGGAGTCGACATGGTCTTTGCCTCCTTTATTCGCAAGGCAGCTGATGTGCATGAAGTTAGAAAGGTGCTCGGAGAGAAGGGCAAGAACATCAAGATCATCAGCAAGCTGGAGAACCACGAGGGTGTGCGCAAGTGAGTGTCTCAAACCAGTTTGACCATCACAATCAATATGCAGTATTAGATATTTTGTGTGATTGAAAATGAATTGGATTTGAATGTCTTCCCTTTATTCACCAGGTTTGATGAAATCATGGAGGCCAGTGACGGCATCATGGTCGCTCGTGGTGACCTGGGTATTGAAATCCCCACTGAAAAGGTGTTCCTGGCCCAGAAGATGATGATCGGTCGCTGCAACAAGGCAGGAAAGCCAATCATCTGCGCCACACAGGTTAGCTAAGCTACAACCCTGTATTATTATACATGTATTTTCCAAAAAATACATCTAAAACTAGAAATATTGCATCTATAAAACAAATATCTAACCGCTACTCCTGGTACTGTATTCTCAAGCCCACTCACGTCTCGTGTATTTATAGATGCTGGAGAGCATGATCAAGAAGCCTCGTCCTACACGTGCTGAGGGCAGCGATGTGGCCAACGCCGTTCTGGATGGTGCTGACTGCATCATGTTGAGTGGAGAGACTGCAAAGGGAGACTATCCTCTGGAGGCTGTACGCACCCAACACATGGTGAGAGCGCCCCCTACTGACATGCACATTAACACTGTTAGACAGCTAAACATTTTAGTACCTGACTGAAACATTTTTATTAATGCATAACTTTCTCATCTAAACAAATACTAATCAAAAGAAAAAGGCATTTTACGGGTTAAATACAACTTATTGATGGCAATAATTTTGTCTTGTCTCTTTAAAAACAAAGGGAATTGTGTGTACAGTAATACTTACAGTGGAGGTCTGTGGGACATTTAAAAGCATAAATGTGACGCTTTTGTTGAAGCACTTGTATGAAATATTCCAAATGATATCATCAGCGTAACGCTGAGTGAACTGTCAAATTAATATGAATTTGAATGTTTTGGTGTTTGTACTGTTTGTACAAAGCATATGTCACTCATTTAATTGCATTTAAATAAACACCTAAAAATAATGCAGAAATTATTTAATTTAACTGTATGTTTTGTTTTTAACCCGTAATATTTCTTTAATGCCACAACATCCTTCATTACTTTCCTTCTCTCATATGCATGTGTTTTGCCTTCACTAGCTAGTTTGGTTTGTCTCAGTTGTGTCAGGGTCAGTTACAGACAACAGCCTTCTTAAGACACACATTTTCTTTCTGCCATTTCTTGATGAGCTTGTTAAATCTAATCATGTTCTGCATTGCGCTCGAGGTTTGCATGTCACGTTTGCCCAGACGTCACAGATGTGGCCATTAACTCCCGAAGTTGGAAATAATCACCAGCAGTTTAAATTCCTTGGCTTTAACAAACCTATAAACGTATATTTTCTTGAAGCTGGTTTGTTCTTTGAGAACGAGTTCAAAGCTTTCTGCATGCTTGATGGCTCATTTCCTGTCATGTGCTCAACTTTTCTTCTTTTTTGACTTGCACGTTGAAGTCATGTGATCTTCAACAGTTCTACTAACCACTTTTAACTTTCTTTTGCTTGATTTCTTCAACCACGATATCACAAATCAGTCTGTCTCACACTTTTCCGGACGTGGTTTTAATTAAGTCCATATTTCAAATAATATTCATGATTTAATGGTGGTGGTTTCACTGTAATTGATATTAATTTGCATTCAATAATTTACTGTGAGAGAGTGTGGATGTGTTCTAATATTCATTTTGTTTTTTTGTACTAACCTTTTCCTCTGAACTAACACCTGCACTAATTTCCTCCTTTTGTTTCCTCTTCCCTTGTTTTCTCTACTCTTTTCCTCACTTTGAATTTCTTACTCCTCACCTCTGTTCTTCACCCCTTCCTGTCTCATTTGTTTGCATCTCTTTCATACCTCTGTCTCTCTGCTGTGTTCTGCCTGTCGTATCTCGCGCGGGCTGCATCAGATCGCTCGTGAGGCAGAGGCGGCCATGTTCCATCGGCAGGTGTTTGAGGACCTGCGGCGCTGTTTGGGCCACTCCACCGACCCCGCCGAGGCCATCGCCATTGGCGCCGTGGAGGCCTCCTTTAAAATCCTGGCCTCTGCGTTTATAGTCCTCACTGGGTCTGGCAGGTAGGCGGGCGACATAGAAATGATGTGGAAAACCAGTTCGGCACAGTCAGGGAGTAGGAAGAGCAGGGACAGAAGAGGACTGGAAGAGAGAGAGAAATGAGAGAGACACATGGCACAGAGTCAATGTTGATGTCCATCTGCAAGGAAATTAATTCATTTCAAGATCAAGAGGATAAAAGTTTTATTTAAATAACAAAATGACTGTTCGAGAGCTTTGGAACAGTACAGGACTAGCATAAACATTCTTGCCCCTGTGTCTCTCTCTGAATTTCTCTCTGTCTGAGTGGTTGACAGTATGATTGTGTATAACCCCTCCCTTCCCCCTCCCTCCACCGGGCGGCGCTGTCAGATTGCCCGTGAGGCAGAGGCAGCCATGTTCCACAGGCAGCTGTTTGAGGAGCTGAGGCGCTCCACCCTTCTGACACGTGATCCTTCAGATGCTGTAGCTGTTGGCGCTGTTGAGTCCTCCTTCAAATGCTGCGCCAGCGCCCTTATTGTGCTCACCAAGACTGGCAGGTAAGAGGGGAGGGTGAAAGTTCATCATGGAACAGGTGAGACAAAAGGGCTGGAATATAATGCATGAGACCCCCCCCCCCCCCTTCTATATATATATATATAATAATATATCTAAAACGTATATACATACATACACAGGGCCTAAAATAACTTTTTGCCACACTTGCCGATGGCCGGTGACTTTAGAAAATTTACCGGCCAAAACTATTTTTATTTTTTTTTACCAGCCATGACACAAAAACAGGCAGTTGTGACAGCAGTATTTTAGATACTAGTGAAAATTCACAATCCAAAGCGCTGCAAAAGATGCAAGCGTAATGGTCATGCACGTCCGTCTAGCATGTTTATATAGCAAAACAATAAAGTAGTGCATTGGAATAAAAAAAACGCGTTCTGTGTGAACGGCCCCTAAGAGCGAATGCACACACAGATCATGCATTTTCTCAATGACGACATAACCGACTATGTTTACCAAGATACTCGCCGAGACGGGTATTTTTTTGACACCATTTTGTGTGAATTTGTCCTTTCAGGCACAGGAAGACATGACAGAGAGCTCAACTTAGTATTTGCGCGCTGTCTGTGACGCTGCTTTCAGGGCGCGCGCTTCGGATGCTTTGGATATTGAACTTCCCACATAACGCTCCCTTTTGCATGTTCTAGCGCTTGAATATTTACATTGGAAAGGGTCACATTTTCGTGAAGATGCAGCACTGACCCGTCAAATGTTCTCATAACATTGCATTGCAAAATCCATAAAAATGTTACCGCCATCTGGCGACTGACAGTTTCATACTCGCCAACAACTATTTTTACTCTCATTTGGTGCTTGGAGAGTGTTAATTTTAGGCCCTGTGTATATATATATTTTGCACACATAGGCTCATTTTGCTGCTGATTTTACTAACATCATTCATTAGTTGTCCACCATTTTAGTGAAAAAGCATTTCTGTATATTTACTAAAAGCATCATGGTGATGCAAAATAAATTGGGATTATAACTGAGAATATTGATTTAAATGATCTTCATTCCCTGACCTTTTTCCCCTGAATGGCTGTGAGTGAGACCGATATGAGTGTGTGTAAGAGCAAAGCAAACAGAACAATGAATTAGGGTATTAGCTTTAGGTTTCTGTTAGTAATTTGATTTAGTCACATGTCTCTGGGTCAGCTCTGTATGTGCTAGTATGAGTGAGTTTGCAGTGTAGGTGAGTCACACATAATTTCTATTCGTAGCTGTCTTTGACCATCTTATCTTTTAGTGAGTGTCACGTCTGATAGGGTAAGAAGGGTCTCTTGGTACCCTTTTTTCCATGCTGACTGTCATGAACACACTCCCTTCTGATTGTCCAGGTCTGCTCATCTGATCTCCCGGTACCGCCCACGTGCCCCAATCATAGCCGTGACCCGTAACGAGCAGACGGCCCGGCAGGCTCATCTGTACCGTGGCATCTTCCCCGTATTCTACAACAACCCCTCTAATGATGTCTGGGCCGAGGATGTGGACCTGCGTGTCAATTTTGCCATGGAAGTTGGTAAGAAACAGATATTACTAAAGACTGGATTATACTACTCTACTTTTAGAGTCTGAATGGGTTTCAAAACACTAGGCATCCAGCATTAAATCTTTGTTTGATACATTTCAGATGTTTTCAGATCTTAGTCTGATGAAAAAGCCTGTTTACATTTTTATATTACACTCTGAACTGTGACCTCAGTTGTTCATATCAAACCCTCTTGTCTCTCTCAGGTAAAGCTCGTGGATTCTTCAAGACCGGTGATGTCGTCATCGTCCTGACCGGCTGGCGCCCAGGTTCTGGTTACACCAACACCATGCGCGTCGTCCCGGTGCCATAAGCGCCACAGGACCGTAACGCACTCCTCTACTGTTCATACATCACTCCCCTCCCTCACTCCCGCCCCTCCCCGACTCAAACGGGCTTACCAGACTGGTGACCTGATGTCATCACAGAAGCCTGGCTCCTCCCACACAGGCCAGTGGACCATCATCACTTAGACGTTGTTCTCACTTTTTTTCCTTTTCAGTCTCAATGGCACACTTGCCAACCATAATCTCGTTCATCTACGGTTGTGTTACTCATTAAAGCAGAGCTGTCTGTGCGCTTGTCTGTCTGCATGTCTGGCACAGAGACGGGTCGTGAACGTGACCATTGAACAAACAGCAGCTTACCGAAATTAACCTTCTCCTTTAACGGTTCCAGAGTGGCGAAGGGCTCACGCGTGACTCTAGTTTGTGTTGTTTTTATTTGTAGTGTGCGCTTTATTTGCACCGTGTCTGTGTTCACACTCCTAATGATGTTACATTCTGTGTTGCACTAGACCATGAGACCATTTTGTTTGGGATGAGGCAACCAATGTGCTACAGTAAATATATTTTTTGATATGTTGACGTTGGGATGTCCAGCTCATTTCATTTGTGTCTGAGTGGAGTAAGAGAACGATGATGAGCGAGAGATGAATATTGATTGAGCAGCAACGGTCACATTCCCAGCCATCTCTCCTGTTCATTTCCTTTCTCTCTGCTGCTCCTGTGCGTGTGTGTGTGTTTGAGTGAGAGTGTGTGTTTAGATCTACCCGCTTTGTGTCGCTAGGGTGCAAGATGTACTTATAACTGTAAGAGAAAACTATAGTATCATCTGAAGTGTTGTATTATTCAAGACTGAATTAATAAAGGAGATGAGCATCTGTCCGGACTACTGTTTTATTATTACGCGTCATTGATATCTGGGGCCAGTTGCATAAACTTCTGCTATGTTAAAGGGGACATATCATGAAAATCTGACTTTTTCCATGTTTAAGTGTTATAATCAGGTCCCTGGTGCATCTACCAACACAGAAAACGTGAAAAAGGACAACCCAGTAACTTTGTTTTGGTAAGCCTTTCTCTGCAAGCGTGTGAAAAAACGAGCCGCTCAGATTTCGCTTCCCTAGTGATGTAGGAAGGGGATCTTATAATATTACCGCCCCTTAATCTGCACGTTTCCACCCACGGCGCCGCCATTTTGTTTTCGCAAGCGACAATAGTGTACCAGTTCTAACGCCATGGCAAAACACAACAAAGGGGGGGTAGAGTGTTGTTGTCATGTCGTCATTTTACACCGGACTGCTTCACAAACGAGGGTCAATTCAACGCTGGATTTGCACAAAAGATTAACATGACGGCACATGCTAGTGGATGAGTTGAATCAACTCCACAGCAACTACATAAATTTATCCACAAACCATTCAGAAACATCTAAAAGTTGTAACTTCTTCCTGAGTCTCTCCATCAGTGTCGACTCCGGTTTGAACAATGTAAGGCTGAACACCGTTACTGACAATCCTCATTTTGGCTGCGTGAGATTCTCCAGCTTTGTTGTTGTTGAGCGACCGAAGTGCGAGCTGTTAAAGCTCCGCCCTCTTCTGGAAAGGGGGTCGGGAGCAGCAGCTCATTTGCATTTAAAGGGACACACACAAAAACGGCGTGTTTTTGCTCACACCCAAATAGTGACAAATTTGACAAGCTATAATAAATGATCTGTGGGGTATTTTGAGCTGAAACTTCAGACACATTCTGGAGACACCAGAGACTTATATTACATCTTGTGAAAAGGGCATAATAGGTCCACTTTAAGACTGTCAAAGCTAGTCTGACCATTTCAATCTATCTTTTAAAGATCAATTTTTAGACCAGTGTACTTAATGTAACTGGCATAAAAAATAGGTGACTAACTTGTAAGACTAGTCTAAGCAGTTTATTCACCCAGTCATATAAAGGTGGAAAAGTCCTCACTGACCTTTTGGTCCAATTTAAATTCAAAATCCACATTCATTTACTGTTTACACAGTTTTTGGATTAAATAACACGTGTTTATTACACTATCAGCCAACCACTAATACAATACTATTTTGCATGTTTCAATTAACATTCATCAAATCACTTACTGATGGTTTTAATAAATAGAATTTATAAAACAAAGTATAAATTTCAAGGGTACTGATGTTCAGCTATTGTATTTAATCAATTTTTCAGATCATTAGTCATAAATCATCATTAAAGCTTCCAATCACTGACAGTTCTCCTACTCACTTTTCAATAACAAGTGATACTGAAGGGTTTAGATTAAAAAAAAAGAGGTCTAAATACTCTCTTGATAAAGTATTGGCTCAATTACCAGCCTGTTCTTGTGTTGAATACTCCCTTTGTGTTTCTGCACAAGGTCACTTACGTAAAAGCATCTGTACAGCCACATAAACAATAAAGCTTTATTAGATGTGAAATGAAGCTAGAGCTCTAAGTTCACTAATAAAAGGGTCATCATGACCTAAAGTGACAAAGTACAAAAATTGTATTAACATCACCATGAACTGTGCTAGACAGGCTGAATAAGATGGAGAATTTACATGATTTACACTTTAAAGTTTGAGTATCAGAACAGAACTACTGTGCTAAATAAGACAGTTCTGCATCTTATCTCATCAGAAAGTCTATTTCTGGAGGTAGTTATTGTCATCTGTCTGTGTTAAAGTGTAATTATACATTTAAGTGTTAAGTAATAATAAACTACATGTACTTGCTATAGGATTAGGATGTGATTTAGGTTAGTTGCATGTAATTATTCACAATTTATATGTAACATGTAACAAGGACACTAAAATAAAGTGTTACAACCAGAAAGACACACATGATAAAACTTTTGCTTTTATTTTGTGGCTAAACCAATAAAAAAAAAGAGCACCAAACACCTTATATTGACCTATTTTAATGAGCAGCGATGGCAGTGGAAGCTCATTGGCTGTCCTGGCTGTAGACCACGCCCACCTGTCTCCTGGCTTCATCCATGATCTCAGCCAGCAGCGCAGAGTCTGCGTGAGACATGCGTGAACTCTCCTTCAAACCTGCACCAGATTACAAGCAATAAATGATCAAGAGTCCAGATCAGATGACTCTGTGAGCTGAAGGTCATTAATCCAGCGTTTCACAGAAGTGCCATCTTGTGGTTAATGCTTGAATAACATGGTTATCATTAGTACTGATGATTACCTTTAAGCAGGCAGCGTCGGACCTCTTCTGCCTCGTAACGCATGCCCGTGCTGTTGATGAAGTTCAGCGGTAGGCCGGGTTCAGGCACCGGATACTGAGTCTCCACACCGTTCACGATCAGAGACGTCGGGCACCACATATGAGCTGGAGTCTGATCACAAAAATAATCCAAAAGATTCAGCTCTGAAAGTGCAATATGTGCCTTTAAAACTCATACAGTGAATATAAAAAACTTTATTATTATTATTACAACCCGAATTCTGGAAATGTTTTTTAAATTTGAATAAAATGAAGACTAAAAGGCTTTCAAATAACATGAGCCAATATTTTATTCACAATAGAACATAGATAACATAACAAATGTTTAAACTGAGAAATTTTACAATTTTATGCACAAAATGAGCTCATTTCAAATTTGATGCCTGCTACAGGTCTTAAAATAGTTGAGACGGGGGCATGTTTACCATGGTGTAGCATCTCCTCTTCTTTTCAAAACAGTGTGAAGACATCTGGGCATCGAGGTTATGAGTTTCTGGAGTTTTAGTGTTGAAATTTAGTCCCATTCTTCCCTGATATAGGTTTCCAGCTGCTGAAGAGTTCGTGGTCGATGTATTTTTCTCTATAAGTGAAAGATCTGGACTGCAGGCAGGCCAATTCAGCACCTGGACTCTTCTACGACGAAGCCATGCTGTTGTAATAGCTGCAGTATGTGGTTTTGCATTGTCCTGCTGAAATACACAATGCCTTCCCTGAAATAGACGTCGTCTGGAGGGGAGCATATGTTGCTCTAAAACCTTTATCTTTCAGCATTCATAGTGCCTTCCAAAACATGCAAGCTGCCCATACCGTATGCACTTATGCACCCCCATACCATCAGAGATGCTGGCTTTTGAACTGAACGCTGATGACACGCTGGAAGGTCTCGCTCCTCTTTAGGACACGGCGTCCGTGATTTCCAACAAGAATGTCAAATTTGGACTCGTCTGACCATAGAACACTTTTCCACTTTGAAACAGTCCATTTTAAATGAGCCTTGACCCACAGGACACGACGGCGCTTCTGGACCATGTTCACATATGGCTTCCTTTTTGCATGATAGAGCTTTAGTTGGCATCTGCAGATGGCACGGCGGATTGTGTTTACCGACAGTGGTTTCTGGAAGTATTCCTGGGCCCATTTAGTAATGTCATTGACACAATCATGCCGATGAGTGATGCAGTGTCGTCTGAGGGCCCGAAGACCACGGGCATCCAATAAAGGTCTTCGGCCTTGTCCCTTACACACAGAGATTTCTCCAGTTTCTCAGTGTTATGCACTGAAGATGATGAGATTTGCAAAGCCTTTGCAATTTGACGTTGAGGAACATTGTTTTTAAAGTATTCCACAATCTTTTTACGCACTCTTTCACAGCTCTGCCCATCTTTACTTCTGAGAGACTCTGCCTCTCTAAGACATCCCTTTTATAGCTAATCATGTTACAGACCTGATATCAATTAACTTAATTAGTTGCTAGATGTTCTCCCAGCTGAATCTTTTCAAAATTTCTTGCTTTTTCAGACACTTGTTGCCCCCATGACCTGTAGCAGGCATCAAATCTGAAATGAGCTCATTTAATGGATAAAAGTGCAAAATTTCTCCATTTAAACATTTGTTATGTTATCTATGTTCTATTGTGAATAAAATATTGGCTCATTTGATTTGAAAGTCTTTTAGTTTTCATTTTATTTAAATTTAAAAAACGTCCCAACATTTCCAGAATACGGGTTGTAAGAAGTGATGTGCTCTGCAGGCCTGCATCAGATTCAATCAAAGTCACTGTGAATAAAAGCATCTGCCAAATGAATGAAAGTAAATGTAAATAATCTGAATCATGATCACGAGATGTTTGGGTGCATGTGATTTAGTTTGAACAATAAATTCACTTTAAAAGCTGTTTTCGCCAGAATGTGACAGCAGTTACAGTAATATGTTATCAAATATTTAGATTTTCTAAGTTGAGAGCAGTTCTACATTAGCTGGAATGGAAGGTAGTGCTTTAGCCTGGTTTAATAAACACCAGCATTCTGACATTGGCTCGTTTCCAACAGACCTTGATGGTGCCTTTGGTACCGACGATTATGGCTTCGTTTGGAAGCTCAGCGGCGATTGTGCAGGTACAGACGGCCATTCTGTGTCCAGAGAACTTCAGCGTGACGATCATCGCTTCATCTACACCTGCGGATATTCCCATCAAACAAACTGTCAAACCTGTGTTTTGATGCTTTAAATGCTGTTATTCTGACCTGCGAAGAACATCGAGATGCATTTTATATTTATATATATACATATATATATGCATCAGATACGATCCGATGTGTCAATCATCATCATCAATCTATATGTCTAACTGACTTTGGCCCGTTCAGTACCAGTGTCCAGACAGAATCCAGTTGCTTGAACACACTCCGGTTTCTCTCCGTTAAACACCATCAACACAAACTGCAGGCAGTAGATGCCGATGTCGAGCAGAGCGCCTCCTCCCAGGTCCTTCTGCACGGCGCGCGCCACATCCATGAGAGGCACGCCGAAATCCGCACGCACCACCTTCACCTCACCCACCTCCTTCTGGGACAGCAGCCGGCTGATCTCCATAGAGGCCGGAAAGAAACGGGTCCAAACGGCCTGCAGAGGAGAGCCAGAAGAAATGCTCCAGTACAGTACAGTGTGCAAATCAAACCCGAACACTTGAAGATCTGCTCACCTCCATGAGGAAGACGTCGTTCTTCTTTGCTGTGGCGATCAGTTCCTGAACTTCCTTCAGGTTCATGGCCAGCGGTTTCTCACACAGGATGTTCTTCTTAGCGTTCATGAAGAGAGTGCCCACCGACAGATGACGAGGGTGGATGGTGCCCACATACACCACGTCTGAAACACACAACCGTCATCAACACATCATCTCTACACTCTCACATGACAGGACACGACACATCTGGAACAATCCCACTGGAATACATTTGCACACGTGCACTGGATATCTGTCAGTGTGCTCACCGTCCTCTTTATTTGAGTCATTATTGAATCATCATCGTCATTTTCTGCAGGTAATGATTTTGTAGCATGGTCAACCTGGTTTACCATGCTACTACTACCATAGTGCTACTAACATACTATTACTACCATACAACTACTACCATAGTGCTACTACAATACTACTTCAACTATTACTACTACTACTACTACTACTACCACCACCATACTGCTAATACCATACTACTACTACTATTACTACTACTACTATAGTGCTACTACCATACTACTTCTATTACTACTACTACTACTACTACTACTACTACCATACTGCTACAACTATAGTGCTACTACAATACTATTACTACCATACATCTATTATCATACTACTACTACCACCACCACCACCACCACCACCATAGTGCTACTACCATAATACTACTACCATACTGCTACTACAATACTACTACTATACTATTACTACCATACTGCTAATACCATACTACTGCTACAACCATAGTGCTACTACAATACTGCTACTACCATACTATTACTACCATACAACTACTACCATAGTGCTACAATACTACTGCAATACTATTACAACCATACTGCTACTACCATACTTCTACTACAATACTACTACTACTACTACTACTACTACTACTATACCATTACTACCATACTGCTAATAACACACTATTACTACCATACTACTACTACTACTACTACTACCACCACCACCACCACCATACTGCTACAACTATAGTGCTACTACAATACTATTACAACCATACTGCTACTACCATATTACTACTACCATACTTCTACTACAATACTACTACAATACTACTACTACTACTACTACTACTACTACTATTATACCATTACTACCATACTGCTAATACCATACTATTACTACCATACTGCTACTACAATACTACTACTATACTATTACTACCATACTGCTAATACCATACTACTACTACTACTACTACTACTACTACTACCATACTGCTACAACCATAGTGCTACTACCATACTACTACTACCATAGTGCTACTACAATACTACTACCATACTATTACCACCATACTGCAACTACCATACTACTACTACTACCACCATATTGCTACAACCATAGTGCTACTACCATACTATTACTTCCATACTGCTACTACAATACTACTACCACCATACTGCAACTACCATACTACTACTACCATACTGCTACAACCATAGTGCTACTACCATACTATTACTACCATACTGCTACTACAATACTACTACCATACTGCAACTACCATACTATTACTACCATACAACTCCTACCATAGTGCTACTACAATACTACTATAATACTATTACAACCATACTGCTACTACCTACTACTACCACCATACTGCTACTACAATACTACCATACTACTACTACTACTACAATACTACTACCATACTGCTACAACCATAGTAAGATGCATCATGTGCCTCTCTGACAAAACAAAATGCAAATTTTGATTTCTCATGTCATGACCCCTTTAAACTTCTAATGCTCTGCTGATTTCCTGTAACTGTCCATTAGTAAGACATTCTAATACAACACAGATAAAGCTCTGGAAAAACACAGAATATCAGAAACAGTATCTGATAGAATCAAATAAAAATAACTAAAAACCCAGCTGGAATTTCAGTAAATCCATCTATTTCAGTAAAATAGATGATTTTAACTATGTGACAGGAGAACAGAGGGAGGCAGTTTAATGGACACATGATGATGGTAGTTTTGCACAGACGCTGTTCTGAGATCAGTATTTTGTCTCACCGATCTCCGGATCTTTGGCCAGCTCTTCATAGCTGCCGTATGCGCGTGGGATGCTGTGCTTCTGCGCAAACTCCTGCGCACGCATCAGGTCACGTGCAGCCACAGCCACCACCTGTATTCAGCAATAAAACGGCATTTTATCATTCTTAAAATTATAATAATAATACCAGATTTCATGCAACAATGTATCTATTCTTGTTGTGCATAATTAATCGCTATATTATATGCAACAATGTATCTATTCTTCTTGTGCATAGTTAATCGTTATATATTGTATGCAACAATGTATCAATGTATCAGTTGACGGTGTCGCTGTTTCTCCGCTGCACAGTGAAGTTTCCGGATTCAGATGTGCGGTTTGTTTACACTCAGCAAATCATATAAAAGTTTGTGGAATGCATCATTGAAGTGTCTTACAGATGAGACTCGATGTCAGCTGTCAGTATCAGTATTAACTCGGTTAACGCCTTCATACAGTGACAGTGTGCGCGTTTATCCTGTAGTTTGAAACTAAGCTGAAGTTCTTCAGGAGTTTCTCAGGTGTATCTCGGCTCTGTACCTGGTGCTGTTCTGGCGGGAGAGTCTTCAGTGCCACTGTAAAGTCATGACTGATTTTTCCAGCGCTGCAGATTCCCCACCTGATCGCCATGACGCCGTCTCTCTCTCACTCTCTCTCTGTGTGTGTGTGTGTGTGTGTGTGTGTTACTGTAAGATAGTGACAGCTGATAGGCGCTTTCGGAACGCTTCGTGAAGCTTCGAAAGATCAGCTAAACATTTGTTTCGAACCAGTGATTCGGAGCGCGTTTCAAAACTACCAAAGTCACGTGATTTTAGTAAACGAGGCTTCGTTACGTCATAGCTGTTTCGAAACGTTTCTAAATTTCAATAGTTCGCCGCTAGGGGGCGATCTTTTGCTTATGCATCTTTTGGCTGAGTTTTAGTTTTATGTGAACCAGTACACAATATACAACAATTATTATGATAAACTGTTGTCCATGCTGGAAAACCAGATAATTATACATATATTATATTATAACTATACAATATTTTGAAAAAACTAATATCCACCTTATAATTTTGTAAGAAAAGATTCAACACATTCCACTGTTAGAGTCATATTTATTGTGCACAATTTTCTACACACATGACTTTTATTACACAAATGTTCAAACATGATCTTTTCCTGAGTAGCACCGTCCAATCAGGCAGGAATGGAGGGCAGTCATTGGCTGTCCTGCTCATAGACCACGCCCACCTGCCTCCTGGCCTCATCCATGATCTCATGTAGAAGCTCGGAGTCTGTCAGTGACATCTTAATGCTCTCCTTCAGTCCTGTAAGACAGATGAGAGTCGCTCAGGACGGATACTGTTAACAGCATGACACCCAGAACTCATGGGATATATTTGTTTAACTGTGTGTTACCTTTCAGGAGGCACCGTCTCACTTCTTCTGCTTCGTACCTCAGTCCGGTACTGTTCTCGAAGTTCAGAGGCAATGCGGGCTCAGGAAGAGGAAACTCCGTCTTTTTCCCGTTCACCTCCAGAGTGGTTGGGCAGTGCATGGGACGCGCCACCTAGTGCACAGAGCAGATGACAGATCAGTATGCATACTAATGCATTATTCTGCATAAAACCACACTGGTTTGTGATTACAGCTGTAGCTCAAACAGTAGATCATGGCGCAAGCAACATCAAGGTCATGGGTTCGATTCCCAGGGAATGCATGAAATGATATAATTTTGAATGCAGTATTTGTTGCTTGGAAATGATGTAAAATGAAGCACCACGGTAAGCCTCCAGAAACCCTGTGTGTGTCTGTTCTCATTCAGTCACTCACTCTGATGGTTCCTCCGGTTCCACAGATGGTGGCGTCGTTTGGAAGCGTACAAGAGAGAGTGCAAGCGCATATTGCCATCCTGTTCCCGGAGAACTTCAAGACCACCACTGTCGACTCATCGACTCCTGAGATGCACAGATGAACCAAAGATCATGTTCAGTTCATCTGGAAAAAATGCCGTCTACAAGCAAAGAACCATCTCAGATAAAAACCTTTTGTTGCACTTTGCACAAGCACAAGAATATTGACTGTAAATAATGTGGTGGTGACAGTTATATTTTAGAAACAGGCAGAAGTACTAAAAAACTAAATAGATATATTAATAAAAAAAACTAAAACTGATAAAAATGACCGAAATACACAACAAAATGATTAAAAATGTAACTGAAATTCTAAGAATAAAATCAAATTCAAAATATTAACAAAAACTATAACAGTATCAGACTAAGATATAAAACTCAAACTAAAAATATATAGTGATATTAAAATAATAATAATAATAATAATAATAATAAAAGGGGCCAAGCACAAAGAAAAGTAAAATCATCATTAAAATATAGCATTTTATTTCAAAAATGTATTGTAGTTAGTGGCAATTTAATATTTTGTTCAGTTATTGCGCCACCAAAAGGCGCAATCCCACCACTTTTTTATGTGTCCTCAGAGTGAACCCATAAATAAGTGTCAAATTTGGTGAAAATATCTAATTTTGTTCAGGAGTTATAGACATGTATATGTATGAGTACATAAAAATGGCTTTGACTGCATTTTTTTGCCACTTACCATCAAAATTTTTGGCATTTGGGCTTTAATGTATAGCCAATAACCTATGTTTTCTGAATTTCCTACGGTGGTTTTGTCTCAGTCGGTTTTGAAGATATTCACGAACGTTGTTTTAACGCTAAATCGCAACATTGCACAAACCATAAGGAAAAAACTAGCATGTTAGGTATCGTTGGACCTGGCAAGGATTCAAGAATCTAAGGAGATGACTCCCATGAAAATATCTCAACCACATCAAAAGTTATGAGCATATGAATATTTGATTTCACCACTAGGTGGCGCTGTCTCGAAACTTCTCAGGCTCCTTCAGGCCATCGTGCTCTTCTTTGAATTTGTTTGCATGTTATTCGAGAATGGTTGGGTTTATCAAAAAGCTTTTGATAACTTTTTGCCAGAGATGATCTGATTTGATTTTCATGAAAATTGGAGCAAGTGTCTAGGAGGAGTTCGAAAAAGTAGGTTTTTTGGCGGGAAAACTTGGCAGGAAAAGTTTCATGACGGAAAATGACGTCATAGGGTGCAATCGAATCATACTGAGCCAAGGAATCAGAGGAAAAATAATTTTGAGTAAATGAGTAAAATTTTGGACAGGTGGTGGCGCTAAAGGGATTGAGTTAGAGACTCCAAATTTGCTATGGTGACAGTTTAGACTGACCTGTATCAGTTTGCCAAATTTCACAACTTTTTACCATGCGGTTCTATGGCTGCCATAGACTTCCAGAGCGAAAATGGAAGAATAATAATAATAACGCCAATGGATACAATATGTGCCTGTGCACCTTCGGTGCTTGGCCCCTAAAAATGACCAAAAACATACAACAAAATTACTAAAACTTTAACTGAAATTAAAGAGAAAACAGAACATGTAAAAATAAAGTAAAATTCAAAATATTAACAAAAACTAATAGTATCTCAATGATACTAAGATATAAATAAACTAAACCAATATAGAAATATTTAAAAAATAAAATAAAATTACCAAAAAATACAACAGAATACTTAAATTTGAACTTAAATTAAAGTGAAAATAAAAATTGTAAAAATAAAATCAAGTTCAAGTATCATATTAAGATGATTAAAATGAAAACAGAAAATTTCAAAATATTTACAAAAACTATAATAGTATCATACTAAGATATAAATAATCTCAGACTAAAAACTAAAACTATATAGGCATAAAAAAACACCTCAGGTTACGCATGTAACTGTCACACCCTCACACCACATGGACTTTCAGTTTGTTTGTTTTCATTAGTCACATGTGCTCCTTTGTTCTGTTTTCCCGCCACAATCAGTCACCATGGACACTACCCTAATCCCACTACCCTAGACCTGTGCTCATTCCGCCCTCGACCTCAGAGTGGACCATCGGCCATTCGGCCCTGCCAGACTCCCTCGGCACGTCGGCTCCACCTGGGTCAGATATTGCTTCGCCTCTGCTGCGGACTTGTGGACTGTCCGCTGCTCTCTGGTCCTCCACCCCTTGACTATGGCTTGCTCTGCCCTACCTCAGGCTCCGCCTCTGCCCTCGGTCACTCCAACTCGTCCTCAGACTTCCGGATCCCCTCCTCGATCTCGGGAGGTTGTCGCTGCGGCTCCGTCGTGGCCGCCAGGATCTTCACCATCTCTCTACCACCTCGGCTCATCTTTCCCGCCACAATCAGTCACCATGGACACTACCCTAATCATCACAGCTGTCTATCATTTGAGTTAATCGTCTGTGTATTTAAGTTCCTGGTTTTCCTCAGTTCAGTGTCGGGTCTCGTATGTTACATGTGTGTTCCTGCCTTCATCTGTGTTTGCCTGTTGGATTATCTAGTAAAGACTTATTGAGATTTATCTTCTTCGTCATGTGAGTTTCTACACAGCCAGCCCGTTACAGTAACCATGGTTCCCTGAGAAGGGGAACGAGACACTGCGTTCGAAGACACATTGAGGAACGCCAATGTGTCTTCGGATGCAGTGCGAGTTCCCATTCCAAAAGGAACTAAAACTAATAAAAACATGTCTTAATGATAATAACATAACATTGCGGCAAACACACTTGACAATAAAGCTCTTTCTGATTCTGATTTTGATAATATATTTAGTATTTGATGTGGCTCCCTGTTCAGACAATTGCTGCAAAAGCAACACAGTCCTGCATGTGTATTTATACTTTAGAATATACTTTAGAATCTAAAGATAAGATCTCATCTCTACCCGAGGGCAGCAGGACCCCTGTGGCGTGGATGGACTCTGGTTTCTCCCCCTTGAACACCATCAGTGCGAACTGCAGAGAGTACATGCCGATGTACAGTAGAGCTCCTCCGCCCAACTCCCTGTCTGTGGTGCGCATCTGGTCCAGCAGAGGTAAGCCGAAATATACCTTCACCATCTTCACCTCCCCGATGGTGTTTTCTGAGAGCAGCCTGTCAACCTCAGCGTACACCGGAAAACACCTGGACCAGACGGCCTGAGAGAGAGACAGATGCCGTGTTTCATTTCAGCTGTCATGAGAAAATGATGACTATTTTTTAGGACAGTTAAAATGTCTTTCATGAAGATGCTGCGTTTACCTCCATGAGGAAGACGTTGTTCTCCCTGGCGGCCGAGACGAGCTGCTTGACCTCTCGGAGGTTCATGGCGAAGGGTTTCTCACACAACACGTTCTTCCCTGCGTTCAGGAACAGCAGACCCACCTGAAGATGATGTGTGTGGAGAATACCGATGTACACGACATCTGACAGAGGACATGATGACAGAGAGATTTTTGAGTGATGCGACACCAGTTCAGTTGTTAAATGTGGATTTTTTTTTACACAAACGCATCGCTTCGCTTCAGAAGGCCTTTATTAACCCTCTGGAGTACGTTTATGATGGATGGATATGGATGGAAGCACTTTGCCATTATAAAGCTCGGATGCGTCAGGATATTTATTAATATATCTACGATTGTGTTCATCAGAAAGAAGAAAGTCATATACACCTAGGATGGTTTGAGGGTGAGTAAAGCTTTGGGTAATTTTCATTTGAGAGTGAACTAATCATTTAATAACTACTATTAATTTTGTATTTAATCGTTTTTAAGTGATAATTGTTCATGAAGGCTGGAAATGAAAAACACCTTATATTCACGTGTGCAGAATTATTAGGCAGGTTTTCTTTTAGGAAAAATGAGCCAAAAAAGAGATTTAACTCAGACTGAAAAGTCAAAAATTATTAAATGCACATGAGAAGGATGCAATACTAATGAAATACTAGAAATTGCAAAGTTAAGGCATGACCATTGGACAGTGAAATGCTCATTGGGTCAGCAGGGTCAGACAAAAACAGATGGAGAAAAAAAGACACATGTTAACTGCAAAAGAATTAAAGGATTAAGGTGAAGAATTAAGTGTGAAAGCATCAGGAACCCTTTAGTCTCCAGCGCCACCATTTTCCAGAACTGCAACCTACTTGGAGTCTCCAGAAGTGCAAGGTGTCAGGATCTCAGAGACTTGGGTTAGGTAAAGAATCCTAAAAAATGACCCCCACTTTAAAGGATTAGTTCATTTCTGAATGAAAATTTCCTGATAATTCACTCACCCCCATGTCATCCAAGATGTTTATGTCTTTCTTTCTTCAGTCGAAAAGAAATGAAGGTTTTTGAGGAAAACATTCCAGGATTTTTCTCCATATAGTGGACTTCACTGGGGTTCAACGGGTTGAAGGTCCAAATGTCAGTTTCAGTGCAGCGCAGCTTCAAAGAGCTCTACACGATCCCAGACGAGGAATAAGAGTCTTATCTAGTGAAACGGTAAGTCATTTACTAAAAAAAACTTTAAATTATATACTTTTTAACCACAAATGCTCGTCTTGCACTGCTCTGTGATGCGCCACGCATTACGTAATCACGTTGAAAAGGTCACGCGTGACGTAGGCGGAAGTACCACGGTAGGGCGAAAAACTCCATCTCATTTTCTCCTCCAACTTCAAAATCGTCCGACATCGTTGTTTTACCTTTTTTGTAAAGGCCGTTTGACTTAGTCTTTGCATGTTCACTTTGTAAACACTGGATCGGTACTCCCGCCTACGTCATGCGTGACCTTTCCAATGTGATTACGTAATGCGTGGAGCATCACAGAGCAGTGCAAGATGAGCATTTGTGGTTAAAAAGTATATAATTTTTTATTTTTTTTTTAGAAAATGAGCAAATGTTTCTCTAGATAAGACTCTTATTCCTCGTTGAAGCTGCACTGAAACTGACATTTGGACCTTCAACCCGTTGAACCCCAGTGAAGTCCACTATATGGAGAAAAATCCTGGAATGTTTTCCTCAAAAACCTTCATTTCTTTTCCACTGTAGTTATTAATATATCTCTGACTATGTTCATCAGAAAGAAGAAAATCATATACACCTAGGATGGCTTGAGGGTGAGTAAAGCTTGGGCTAATTTTCATCTGAAAGTGAACTAATCCTTTAAATCTCTTTTAAATCTATCATTGTAATCCATTTACTCACCAATATTCGGATCCTTTACCAGCTCTTTGTAACTGCCGTATGCATTAAGAATCCCATGAGTCTTTGCAAATTTCTTTGCACTTTCTAGATTTCTTGCTGCGACTGCAACTATCTACAAAACACACACACACAGAGAGAGAGAGAAAGTTAATGATTATAGACTATTTAAAAACCAGATGTTTAGTTCGGGCTGGACGGTACCTGGTGATCTTGATGAGAAAGTGTCTTCAGAGCCACACAGAAATCATGGCTGATGTTTCCAGCTCCACAGATTCCCCAGCGAGTTGCCATGCTCCTTCTGATGTCCTGCCTGAACAGTGAAGGGGTTTATCTGTGGTCCAGAGTGCAGATGAGCGTCATGTGATCTGATAAAGTGTAACTTTGTGATTGGAAACGGCTGTAAACGTCTGTCTCTGTCACTCATTCCTAGATTTAGTTCTGCTGTTTGTATTTGTTAAAGATTAAACACGTGGGACGGCACATCAATGTGTTCACGGCTGAATATGATGAGCTCATAGTGACTCTACACGATCAGATCCTCATTAAATGTGTCAGCTAATGATGAACAAGCACTTGTTACCTGCGTTATTACTATTGTATAGTATGCTTGTGTAATGCGTGACAAGAAAACATGCTACATCACTCCCTATGGAGACCTGCCAAGATTAAACAAATCAAAACATTTTGAGACCTATTAAATGTAAAAATGGAAAAGTTTTCAAAATAAGAATCTGAAATACGATATTTAAATGTATAAAGTCTTAAATGTATATTTTACATTTTCCACATTTATTAAATATGTTTTTGCTTAACTAGTCCTGTGCTGTGATAAATTAATTTATAAAAGTATAAATATTCTATTTAGTACCTTATAGTATAATAATAATAATAATAATAAGCAAAATGTATAATAATTTAATAACATTTTAAAGAGAGAAGAAAAAATTCAAATAAGAGTCAGTAAACCTGTAGCCTGTGTCAGTCAGTCACTAGGTGGCGCTGTGACGCCATTTTAAAATCAAACAGCATTCAGCTTGTGTAGACAATTCAAATACAATATACTCAAATGGCAAACAAAACATATAGAAAAATAGCATTTTATTAGCATATTATAAATATTATATATATATAATGTTTCTAATTCCTTTTTATACACTTGAGGCTAACAATAACCATAACAATAACCAATAACAATAACAATAAATGTTAAAAAAAAAAACATTGCAAAATGCAGAAGATGTGAGATGTGTGAATAATATAATATAATATAATATAAATAATAATAAAATATGTAAATGGAAAAGTATTAAATTAGTAGAAGTCAATGGAAATTCCCACCACAGAAAGACAAGTGTGTGTGTGTGTGTGTGTGTGTCATTGATAACTCTGTCAGGTGTGTTTGAGGTAAAATTATCAATGATGTCGCTCATCTGAGGGATGCTGGGATGCTGTGTGCCGTCGTCATGA
Source organism: Mylopharyngodon piceus (assembly GCA_039654765.1). Lineage (NCBI taxonomy): Eukaryota > Metazoa > Chordata > Actinopteri > Cypriniformes > Xenocyprididae > Mylopharyngodon > Mylopharyngodon piceus. Next base: position 33,780,420 of record CM077458.1, on the reverse strand, counting down.
CAACAAGGTACCAGCTGGGCAATCTGTATGCAAATGGCAGCGCGCGGCCTAATCTCGCGCCGGTACGGCAGGACCTGGTCGCCATGGCAACGCAACCCTTGTTTTTTTTTTTACGCTTCATGCCGGAACCAACCTTTTCCCGGTTATTTCGTGAGAGAGAGAGAGTTGTTAGATGTTATCATGACCCAAAGTATAGTGGCATTCGATGGTAATATCATATTGTGGCTTTATGGACAGATACTTGTATGTGTCAATATATTATTATTAACGTTCTACCAAAATCAGCGTCAAAAGGTTTTTGACCAGCGAATTTCCTACGTGTTTTGTCCTGTGGCAGGAAGTGCATCGCATTACGTCATCAACTTACAGGTTATAAAGTTTACTGTAGCTATGTTATAGCTCATTGTTTTCTGTAATTTGGCCAAAATCTCATGTTATTAAAAAGGAAGTGCTATTTAAGACAATATTGGCTGTGACTCGACGACACATGCTAAACTAAGACACTCTACTCCACTTCAGACACATAAAACATTAGCCTTATAGTGTTTCTTGAGTAAACAAAACGCTGTACTTATTCAAAGAATAAGGCGTTTATTTACCATTGCATTGCAAACAAACACAGACGCTCCAAACTGCGCGCGACACTTCATTTATGATAGCGGTGGGCGGAGTTATGAGGTTTGACTGACAGTTTGAGGAGCCAATGGAGATACAAGGTTTAGTCATACGCTCTTTTTAATAGGTTTCATTGGTTAAATATTTGTAAAACCCACAGACAGACATAAAGGGTGAACAGACAGCGATGATATTTTTTTTAATTATTATTATTATTTTAAATTTAGTAATTGTCTTACAGTGTTTTAGCATTAAAGTGAAATAATAATAATGATTTAAATATTATTTCTCCTCATTGTAATTGGGCCACCCAGAACGTGCAATATTATATTTCTATTTATCTGTTCATGTGAATTATTTATACCTGGGTTTCTGTATCAACAAGTTTCCTACGCCCCATGAGGCCTTGCGTCAAAAGTGGGAGCGTCTTCCGGTTCGAAGTATACAAGCAGGACGTGACACTCATTCATTCAACAGTTGACAGTCATTCAAGATTTAGCGATCCAAACTTGCGAACGTTTGGCCTTTACTTAAAGACTTAAGATTCCAACATCAATATTTGAACTATGTTTTACAATAAAAAATGTTACAGTAACAGTAATTTATTAATTTGTGTCAGGAGTGCACATCAATCGTACTGAATCTAACTGATATTTATATTCGCATAAAACGAGAACATATACTATACAGTTGTACCTGCTTCCATTTATTTACGATCACAAGAAAGCACAAAACAACTCCACTAAGGCTTTTAAATTTTTAATTTTCCTCGATGATTGCAATCTGAGGACATTTGAGCAATCTCTCCCGTCTATCTATACTGTTATCCTTTCAGCCAGAGCAACAGAGGGAGCTCATGACCAGATAAAACATTAAACCAAATAAATACACGATTATAATCATATATGAGTTGTCTACGTTCCTCAAGCAGTCTCTGGTATTTTCCATAAACGTGTGTATTTATTATCGTAATGATTAGCATAAGTAGCCTTTAGCATCGCATATATGACAGTGGAAACGCACTAGCAAGCTCGCCTTTGGCCGACAGTGGAAACGCATCAGTGACAGGTGAAGTACAGACAGCGGGTTGTTCATGTATTGCAGGGCCAGGACGCTCTTGTAGTCATGCAGCAGCATTTTTGTGGAAGGTCAGTAAAGTAAGGACAATTAAGGGCACAAAAATTGTTTATTGTATTGTGATATTATTAACTAATAAATGTACTAAACTAAAATGTTGTCCCTGAGCGCCGTTACAACATCTCTCATTAAGGTTTGCAACTTTACAAAGTAAACAATGATCCGAAAAACACCAGCCTCTTCGCTTATTAACACACAAAATACAATTGTAATACCACTTCCGCCGCCTCACCGGAAGTTGTACCCACGTTCTTTTTTACAGTAGCGCCCCTCGGAAACAGGTGGATAGTGTGTATATTACTGTTAGTCCCATGACTAATATGGTTTACATGAGCCGGTTATCATGCAGTCTGGAGATTGTGTGGCATCAATTAAGCAGACATTGTAGAACAACAACCTAAATGTTTGTTGATTAGAGGTTCTTACTGCTTTTGCTCATTTCCCACATAAAATGTGCTCCACAGTCCAACAGGAAGTGATGTCAGTTAGATGTTTGTTAGTTTGTTTTAAATATCTGATTGCACATTAATTTCAGATTTCATTGCTGCTTTTTAAATGTCATATGTCAATACCATATTTCGGTAGTGCCTACATATAAAACAGCAGCCCGGGTGTTTTCGCCGACCTGATTCCTATAGATCACGTGAGTACAGGGTGCGGCACTATCCATGTTGTTGCACCGTTTTGCATTGGTTTACATAATTTTGTTTATGTCATAGCAACTCTATTTGCATCAAGTTGAAAAGGTAGATGATTTGTGAAATAGTCTCACAGCTTGAAAGAAAATAAATAGTGCCTCAAACACACCAGTTGTCTTTGCTCTGTAAGTGCCTGTTGAAGATGGTAGCGCAAAGAAGTTTGGGATGTGATGTATTCTCAGTCTTGAGTCTGTGTAGATCCCCCACCACAGGTCCCAAAAGTCAGCTTTACAAACTACCAAGCTGATACATTGTTTGAGAAAGAATGAATAGCTGGATCTATCAAAGTTTGGCAGGTTAGTGGCATAAAATCTTTAAAAAAATATTCAGTACCTTATCTAGCAAGCCGTGATTACTGTGGGTATCATGTATGCTGGTTGAAAGGTAACTGCATTTGATATAGGAAAGTCTAGGTTTGTTTCCAGCAGATTAATTGTGATACTCCTCGCATCTTTCTAATCATTTAACTCTTCTCCTAATGGTTAGAAAATATATTTCCTGGAGTGATGTTTCCATTTCCTGTAGAGAGACACACTGCTGTGTATGTTGAACAGACACAAGGTAGGACACAACACTGACTTTAACCCCCATGCACCACCCTTAGGTACAATGATAACCATCTATCATTTCAATGGGCACAGCATTGAACACCAGTCCTGTCACAGTCAGATTGGATGCCCAAAAGAGTATATGATGAGTATATGGATCAAGTTCCAGTAGAAGAGTCAAAGTGTGATTTAAACATCCTAAACTTGAAAGTGGACAATTAAATCTCAAATAGCCTATGAAGGAGTGAATCCAGATGACTAAAGCTGAACGCAGAAAGCTAATGTTCTCTTAAGAATATATAAAAGTGGTCAAATGCATATCCTGCAGTTTAGATCTGTTTATCATGACAAGTTAGTGTTCATTACAGTCAATGCAATGGCCGATATCGTTTGTTAACTCTCTGTGGTCTGGTGGATGATTCTGCAAGCACCTGGAAATGATTATTAGATCTACTGAATTCTCCATGGGCTTTGAAATGAAAACGTGCTACTCCTGTTTCTGCGGTGTGCGAATACAATGTCTGCGCTGTTTGTTCCAGATTTCAGTTTCAGAGTCATCTGGACTAACCAGTCTGGAGACACGTGTTCATTTGGGCAGCGAATCAAATATGTGCTGGACTGAACAAAAGTTCTTGTCATCTTCTGTTTGGTTTGCACAATCACTAGGGTTTATAAGCGTGAGGTGGTTAACAAGACTTTGAATATTAGAAACATGGCTGATCATGAAGAAAGAATTTACAATCTGGAAGGAAAAAACAGATGATCTTGAACAAAAAACAGACGATCTGGAAAGGAAAACAAATGAGCTTGAAGAAAAAACAGACGATGTGGAAAGAAAAACAGAAGAGTTTGAGCAAAAAGCAGATGATCTTGAAACAAGAATTCAAAGACTGGAAGAAAGATTTCAACTCTAAACTGAAGACTCAGACAGAAGTGACAATTGAAGAAGTGCTGCTAAAACATGAGGTACAACCTTCAGTATAAACATTCTTTCAAAAAGCAAATATTGCAGAAATGGTTTAAAATGTCATAAATGTTTCATAATAATAATTATATTTAAATGTAAGTTGAGTGGTGTCAGGTCCATCTTGTTACTTAAAACTCTCTTTTAAAAAGTCGTTTAACACTATAACTCCAACAAAATTTTAGTCACGAATTAACAATAGCCTATGTTTTGACACAGTTTTTTTTCTTCCATCTAATTGTGTTTTGTTACTGTTTATTCCACCAGAAATATTAAACAAATAATGAAAATGGTGCCAACGACCCCAGTCTCTCCCAGAACTTTAGCTGAAGAAACAAACAAAAATTACCCATACTTCATAAAGTTGAATGAAATGGTGAGAAAACTCATATCATGTACCTTCAAGAAGACTGGTACTAAATCCAAACTGTCCTAAATATACTAATATGAGTCAATAAGTTCTGTATGGATATTATTTGTGTAACGTGGTGTAGTTCAGAAACGAGGGAGAGTAGGATCCAAATAGTTAACAATATCCAGGTACACTGAGAAGTAGGCAAAAAGATAAATCAAGATAATTCTAAACATGGGGAAAACAGAGTAAATCCAAACAAGGGGCAAGGCTGGCAAAACACGGATAGACGGACATACGAACACAAAGGACAAGACCAGGGGGAGGGGGGTATTTCCAGAAAGCAAGGTAAACTTACCATCACATATGGCAAGCCGATTTAGCATTAAATACCCCTGGCTCTACTTGTCGTAATTTAGTTAAGTTTTTTAGTCAAATTTCCACTACCACATATCTATTCTGTAATTTTGACTCGTCGTAATTGGATTTAAGATATCTACAATGTGATTATGACTATTTAAACACATTGCGATGATTGTGCCAGTAGAGGGCACTCATGCAACGGAAGCAATGACGTACATCCGAGTGAACGAGACAGAGGGAAGTTAGCGAGGGAACGATATAAACAAATGGACTTAAAGCGCCGAATACAGGAGTCACCATGGGAATGAACACTAAGAAAAAGCATGGCATACAACATTCTTGTATGAGTTGTAATTCATCATTTAACAGCAGCTGCTCTTTTTCCTGAGAATTGATTCAGGTTTACTTCATAATAATAGTAGACATATGAAATCATGAGATATAACAGCAGTTAATTTATCTTTTCCACACAGATGCCAAATTTACGAACCCTTGAAGACCTCAAGTTTTGACCAAATTTTATGTAAAGCAGACCAAATCTCATCTCTGTCACATTCAAGTTGGACCACATCTGTCACACTTTATACTCCATTGAATATTTCTCAGGGTTTTCTTTATAAAACTTACATTTCTATATCATTTCTATATAAACTTTAGAATCTTGACGACAACAAGTATCACTGCAGTGTTGGGGAAAGTTACTTTTAAAAGTAATGCATTACAATATTGTGTTACTCCCTAAAAAAGTAACTAATTGCATTACTTAGTTACTTTTTATGAAAAGTAATTACATTACTTTTCCATTACTTTTTCTCACCTGGGATGGGCTTGCTTGTTTTTTTTAATAACAACAAAAAAAGTTCTATTTTTGGCAAATTTTAAGGCTGTTTCACCAAAAGTGAAATGAATAAGCCTCAGGCTGTATTTACTCCTGTACAGTAGAGGGCGCTGCTCAAACAAACCTTTCAGCTGTGCTGCCATTCTGGATTCAAGAATAAGATATAGGAGGAGGAAGTTCAACACTCTTATTTCTAAATCTAATCTAAAGTAATTTTTGCTTATTAATATGGTTGAATTAGACCATTGAAGGTCAGAAGCAAAGACATTGGTTAATAAAGTGAGATTAAATGCATAAAGTATATTTGTGGAATTTAATATAGTTAATTATTACAGGTTTGCATACATTTCTGAGATTGCACTTCACTGTTTTTCAGTGTTTTCGTGCAAGTGAGATGAGTAAATCATGTTCACATTTAGTCTAGAACTACAATAATCATGTTCACACAGCGCTCACAACACCTCTAACCTTTATTTCTCTCAACATGAGGACAGGAGAGCTGTCAGTCAATACATGTGAAAAAGTAACTTATATATTTTGTAATGCATTACTTTACTAGTTACTTGAAAAGGTTATCTGATTATGTAACTTGTACCGCGTTACCCCCAACACTGGTTCACTGTCACTACACTGTTAACTCACAATAACATTTTGTGTACATATTGTCACACTGTATGGGGTAAGTTGTCACAGTGAAACTTGCCATTAAACTATTATAATGTATATCAGTGTGTTCATTTGTTTACTCTAAAGCTATTACTTATAGACTATTTCTATTCTTGAATTCACAATATATTTTATAGTTTCACTAATGTTATTATGTATTAATTAGTATAATAGTCATCAGTCATCTGTTTAACAACATAAACCTGCTGTCACGATCTGGTGGTGTAGATAAACACGATTAAGACAAATTATGTTCAAAATCAGACTTCACTTGATAATCCACAATCGCACAACACACATATCCACTGATGTTAAACAATAAAGGACAAAGACCAGACTGAAACTGATGGCATAAATCTGGCCATGATTGATTGCCATAGTCACATACCATGGTATTTATAAGGTATTTCAAGATACTTCAACAAAACCTGCTATTACTGTCATGGCAATGTCTAAACATCATGATAACGCCATGGTAACATGTCCAAAAAACCAAGTACTTTTTGTAAGTAAAGATGGGAAAGAGATTAAAATAATTTACAGCAGTGAACCATCAAAATACCAGAGTTACTCGAGTTATGACAGCAAAACTGTGATAAGTTGGTATTAGTGGCACACAGGTGTCAATAAAAGGAAAATTAAATGTTAGGAAGATTTTGAAAAACACAATTTGATGTTTTTGTGATTCTAGTGTGTGTGTGTGTGTGTGTTCACTCAGGAGGTGAGACACTATTTTCTAGCGGCGCTGAATTTCACACGACACCTTCACCAGAGGCTCAAGGTCGTCTTGAAGACAGGTTTGACAGGGAAGCGGAGGGAGTGTCACCGGTGTGTGTGTGTGTGTGTGTGTGTGTGTGTGGTATAATAAATGTGGGACAGAGTGAAACTGGGTCGCTGCAACACAATGTTTTCCTGATATTTGGATGCTGTACTTTCAGAGGAAGATGCATTATATTCCTGAAAAATATACCAACAGATGACGAAAGATGGAGAGAGTTTACCTGCATGTTATCTATCTATCTATCTATCTATCTATCTATCTATCTATAACCCAAGACCTCAGTGTTGCTGCTCTACTGTTTGAACTACATTCTTATAAATTAATTTCTTGGACATCTGGTTTCTGTTGGGAGTGTATTAACAAATCAAACATGAATCAGAAGAGTCAGTATATGATCTCCAGAGTCTCTGGACCCGTGTGAATCGTGACAGGAAGTGAAGCGTTTGTCTAAATTTGGCTGGAATTCATCAGCTTCCCATAAACGAGGATGAAGATTTTCAGGTATGAAAATGACCTTCCGTCTAAACGAGCGCAGAATGGAAATGGAGGCCGTTTCAGAACCGATGAGTCATTTATGACCTCTTGGAATGAAGAAAAGTGCTGAGAGCGTCTGCTGAGATTTTACTGTGTGGACAAGAACAAATATATGAATAAATGAGTCGTGTGTCTGTATAAATCACTTTACACGAACAGGAGAGGGCTCAGAAATGTTTCAGATCAATCTGTCCACCAATTTTGAATTTTACATGAAATATCATACTGCATTTATTGTAAATATAATAGGGCTGTTGATTTAACGCGTTAAAACATATTGTTATTTTAGTCTGTTTTTGCTCAATTTTGGCAACAAAAATATTACATATAAAGAACTTTTGTGTGTCTCCAAGCAACACACAGCAGTGTTTCATTACTGAATGAATCCACGTTTTGAGCGAATCAGTCGGGTGAACCAATGATTCAATGACTCATTCATAAATAGAGCCATTTACTTCATTGCTGAATGAATCAGCCGTTTGAACGAATCGAATAAATGAATGACTCAATTACTTAGTCATTAAGACATTTTTACCGCCACCTACTGGCAGTTTTAGTTTATTATTTATCATTTCATTAAAAAAATAATTTCATATTTCCATATTAATAAAAAAAAAAAAAAATCAAAAATCTGTCATCATATACTCCTCTCATGGCCGTTTGAAGCCTAAAAGTAATAAATTCTATGTTGAATCAAATAAATGTCTAAAGCTACATTTTCTAATTTTGATGCTTTTCTCATTTAACACAATAATGACTTTAAATTATATTTTTGGGGTAGTTTCTCAGCCAAATTTGCAATTAATTAGAATAATTAATCACTACATTGTGTAATTAATTAGAATAAAAAATTTTAATCACTTGACAGCCCTATTATTAAATATATATTTTTTACATATTATTATAATATTAATAATCCTACTATTTATAAATATAAATAGTAGTAAAATTACTTACTAAAGAGTCCAAATGATGTCATGTCCTGCAGTCTATTGTTTGATAAATGTTGTTTTTGTTCACTAAAATTAGTTAATTTAATATCTAACATATAGTTCTGTGGCTAAATTGCTTTAAAAACACAAATTTGTGGAAAATGCCATTATATGTGACTTGTTTTAAAGGTGCAATGTGTAATTTTTAGGAGGATCTACTGACAGAAATGCAATATAATATACATAACTATATTTTCAGCGGTGTATAAAGACCTTACATAATGAACCGTTATGTTTTTATTATCTTAAAACATAATCTCATACACCGCGGGTCACCTTACATGTTAAGTCACCATTTTGCGCCGGCATGTTTCTACAGTAGCCCTAAACGGACAAACTTCTCTACAGACTGGCTACTCTCTTCTGTCTCAGACGACGACATCTTTGTCCTGTGTTGGCCACCGTAGCTTCTCTATATTGCAATTCACATCCTCACTTCTAGATGCCACTAAAATTTACACACTGCCCCTTTAAAATAAGAAACACACACACACACACTTGGGATTGTTGGCTGGTTGCATAAACTGCTTAGACTAGTCTTAAAAGTTAGTCATCTAATTCTTTTCTTAAAGACTGGTCATAACTAAAGTCATTTACATAAAAAGGTAGATTGGTCTAATTTGAATCTGAAAATAAGACTGATTAGCTCTATTTATTGCTAGTTTGTCAGACTAGTTCAGTCTTATCTTAGCGGCTGTGTTTAAGTAACTGGCTCCAGCTGGTTAGTGGTCAGTCAGCGTGGGCAGAGACAGCCGTATCTCTAGCGCTCTGAGAAAAGATAGAGTCCGGCTGAACTCTCCACGACATCAACAGAGACAGCGAGACACCGAAATCCTGAAAACAAGAGATGGACACTATCTGTGCGATAGCAGCTAACGGCTACAGAGCACAATGGAAACTCCTCGTGTCATCAGAGACACAATCAGAGCATGTGTTTGTTTACTTGTGTAAAACACCCCTCTGGGATGCCTGGGTTGGTTGCCAGGGTGTGGAAACAGATCATTGATGGTTTGCTGGAATGTTCTGATTCTAATTATTATGTGGGAATTATTTAAATTGCATCAGGACTCACTCGTCACGCTGTGGGTGTCTGTGGGTGTCACATTTGCACAAAAGATTAACATGACGGCACATGCTAGGGGATGAGTTGAAAAAAGTTGTAACTTCTTCCTGAGTCTCTCCATCAGTGTCGACTCCGGTTTGAACAATGTAAGGCTGAACACCGTTACTGACAATCCTGGGTCCCAATCGCTGGGTCAAAAGAGCCCATTTGCTGAGTTAAAACAGCCAATCGCTGGGTTTAAAACAACCCATTTGCTGGGTTAAAACAGCCAATCGCTGGGTTAAAACAACCCATTTGCTGGGTTAAAACAATCCAATCGCTGGGTTAAAACAACCCATTCGCTGGGTTAAAACAGCCTATTCGCTGGGTTAAAACAACCCATTCGCTGGGTTAAAACAGCCCATTCGCTGGGTTAAAACAACTAATTCGCTGGGTTAAAACAGCCCATTCGCTGGGTTAAACCAACCCAATCGCTGGGTTAAAACAGCCCAATCGCTGGGTTAAAACAACCCATTCGCTGGGTTAAAACAACCCATTCGCTGGGTTAAAACAGCCCATTCGCTGGGTTAAAACAACCCAATCGCTGGGTTAAAACAGCCCATTCGCTGGGTTAAAACAGCCCAATCGCTGGGTTAAAACAGCCCAATCGCTGGGTTAAAACAGCCCATTCGCTGGGTTAAAACAACCCATTCGCTGGGTTAAAACAGCCCAATCGCTGGGTTAAAACAACCCATTCGCTGGGTTAAAACAGCCCATTCGCTGGGTTAAAACAGCCAATCGCTGGGTTAAAACAACCCATTCGCTGGGTTAAAACAGCCCATTCGCTGGGTTAAAACAACCCAATCGTTGGGTTAAAACAGCCCAATCGCTGGGTTAAAACAGCCCATTTGCTGGGTTAAAACAACCAAACCGCTGGGTTAAAACAGCCCATTCGCTGGGTTAAAACAACCCAATCGCTGAGTCAAAACAGCCCAATCGCTGGGTTAAAACAACCCAATCGCTGGGTTAAAACAGCCCATTTGCTGGGTTAAAACAACCAATCGCTGAGTCAAAACAGCCCATTCGCTGGGTTAAAACACCCCAATCGCAGGGTTAAAACAGCCCAATCGCTGGGTTAAAACAACCCAAACGCTGGGTTAAAACAGCCCATTTGCTGGGTTAAAACAACCCATTTGCTGGGTTAAAACAACCCATTCGCTGGGTTAAAACAACCCATTCGCTGGGTTAAAACAGCCCATTCGCTGGGTTAAAACAACCCAATCGCTGGGTTAAAACAACCCATTCGCTGGGTTAAAACAGCCCATTCGCTGGGTTAAAACAACCCATTCGCTGGGTTAAAACAGCCCATTCGCTGGGTTAAAACAATCCAATCGCTGGGTTAAAACAGCCCATTCGCTGGGTTAAAACAACCCAATCGCTGGGTTAAAACAGCCCAATCGCTGGGTTAAAACAACCCATTCGCTGGGTTAAAACAGCCCAATCGCTGGGTTAAAACAGCCCATTCGCTGGGTTAAAACAACCCAATCGCTGGGTTAAAACAGCCCATTTGCTGGGTTAAAACAACCAATCGCTGAGTCAAAACAGCCCATTCGCTGGGTTAAAACACCCCAATCGCTGGGTTAAAACAACCCATTTGCTGAGTTAAAACAACCCAATCGCTGGGTTAAAACAACCTAATTGCTGGGTTAAAACAACCCAGTCGTTGCGTTAAACAAGCCCAATCGCTGGGTTAAAACAGCCCATTCGCTGGGTTAAAACAGCCAATCGCTGGGTTAAAATAGCCCATTTGCTTGGTTAAAACAGCCAATCGCTGGGTTAAAACAACCTAATTGCTGGGTTAAAACAAACCAATCGTTGGGTTAAAACAGCCCATTTGCTGGGTTAAAACAACCGAACCGCTGGGTTAAAACAGCCCATTCGCTGGGTTAAAACAACCCAATCGCTGGGTTAAAACAACCTAATTGCTGGGTTAAAACAACCCAATCGTTGCGTTAAACAAGCCCAATCGCTGGGTTAAAACAGCCCATTCGCTGGGTTAAAATAGCCCATTTGCTTGGTTAAAACAGCCAATCGCTGGGTTGAAACAACCTAATTGCTGGGTTAAAACAAACCAATCGTTGGGTTAAAACAGCCCATTTGCTGGGTTAAAACAACCGAACCGCTGGGTTAAAACAGCCCATTTGCTGGGTTAAAACAGCCCATTTGCTGAGTTAAAACAACCCATTTGCTGGGTTAAAACAGCCCATTTGCTGAGTTAAAACAGCCAGTCGTTGGGTTAAACCATCCCATTCGCTGGGTTAAAACAACCCATTTGCTGGGTTAAAACAACCCAGTCGTTGCGTTAAACAAGCCCAATCGCTGGGTTAAAACAGCCCATTCGCTGGGTTAAAACAGCCAATCGCTGGGTTAAAATAGCCCATTTGCTTGGTTAAAACAGCCAATCGCTGGGTTAAAACAACCTAATTGCTGGGTTAAAACAAACCAATCGTTGGGTTAAAACAGCCCATTTGCTGGGTTAAAACAACCGAACCGCTGGGTTAAAACAGCCCATTCGCTGGGTTAAAACAACCCAATCGCTGGGTTAAAACAACCTAATTGCTGGGTTAAAACAACCCAATCGTTGCGTTAAACAAGCCCAATCGCTGGGTTAAAACAGCCCATTCGCTGGGTTAAAATAGCCCATTTGCTTGGTTAAAACAGCCAATCGCTGGGTTAAAACAACCTAATTGCTGGGTTAAAACAAACCAATCGTTGGGTTAAAACAGCCCAAACACTGGGTTAAAACAACCTAACTGCTGGGTTAAAACAACCTAACCGCTGCATTAAAACAACCCAACCGCTGCATTAAAACAACCCAATCGCTGGGTTAAAACAACCCATTCGCTGGGTTAAAACAGCCCAGTCACTGGGTTAAAACAAGCCCAGTTGCTGGGTTAAAACAACCCAACCGCTGCATTAAAACAACCCAATCGCTGGATTAAAACAACCCAATCGCTGGGTTAAAACAGCCCATTCGCTGGGTTAAAACAGCCCAATCGCTGGGTTAAAACAGCCCAATCGCTGGGTTAAAACAGCCCAATCGCTGGGTTAAAACAGCCCATTCACTGGGTTAAAACAGCCCAATCGCTGGGTTAAAACAACCCAATCGCTGGGTTAAAACAGCCCAATCGCTGGGTTAAAACAACCCAGTCGTTGCGTTAAACAAGCCCAATCGCTGGGTTAAAACAGCCCATTCGCTGGGTTAAAACAACCGAACCGCTGGGTTAAAACAGCCCATTCGCTGGGTTAAAACAACCGAACCGCTGGGTTAAAACAGCCCATTCGCTGGGTTAAAACAGCCCATTCGCTGAGTTAAAACAGACCAATTGCTGGGTTAAAACAGCCCATTCGCTGGGTTAAAACAACCGAACCGCTGGGTTAAAACAGCCCATTCGCTGGGTTAAAACAGCCCATTCGCTGAGTTAAAACAGACCAATTGCTGGGTTAAAACAACCCAATCGTTGCGTTAAACAAGCCCAATCGCTGGGTTAAAACAGCCCATTCGCTGGGTTAAAACAGCCAATCGCTGGGTTAAAATAGCCCATTTGCTTGGTTAAAACAGCCAATCGCTGGGTTAAAACAACCTAATTGCTGGGTTAAAACAAACCAATCGTTGGGTTAAAACAGCCCATTTGCTGGGTTAAAACAACCGAACCGCTGGGTTAAAACAGCCCATTCGCTGGGTTAAAACAACCCAATCGCTGGGTTAAAACAACCTAATTGCTGGGTTAAAACAACCCAATCGTTGCGTTAAACAAGCCCAATCGCTGGGTTAAAACAGCCCATTCGCTGGGTTAAAATAGCCCATTTGCTTGGTTAAAACAGCCAATCGCTGGGTTGAAACAACCTAATTGCTGGGTTAAAACAACCCAATCGCTGGGTTAAAACAACCCAAACACTGGGTTAAAACAACCTAACTGCTGGGTTAAAACAAGCCCAGTTGCTGGGTTAAAACAACCCAACCGCTGCATTAAAACAACCCAATCGCTGGGTTAAAACAACCCATTCGCTGGGTTAAAACAGCCCATTCGCTGGGTTAAAACAGCCCAATCGCTGGGTTAAAACAGCCCAATCGCTGGGTTAAAACAACCCAATCGCTGGGTTAAAACAGCCCAATCGCTGGGTTAAAACAACCCAATCGCCTGGTTAAAACAACCCATTCGCTGGGTTAAAACAGCCCAATCGCTGGGTTAAAACAACCCATTCGCTGGGTTAAAACAGCCCATTCACTGGGTTAAAACAGCCCAATCGCTGGGTTAAAACAACCCATTTGCTGGGTTAAAACAGCCCATTTGCTGAGTTAAAACAGCCAGTCGTTGGGTTAAACCATCCCATTCGCTGGGTTAAAACAACCCATTTGCTGGGTTAAAACAACCAATCGCTGAGTCAAAACAGCCCATTCGCTGGGTTAAAACAACCCAATCGCTGAGTCAAAACAGCCCAATCGCTGGGTTAAAACAACCCAATCGCTGGGTTAAAACAGCCCATTTGCTGGGTTAAAACAACCCATTTACTGGGTTAAAACAGCCAATCGCTGGGTCAAAACAGCCCATTTACTGGGTTAAAACAGCCAATCACTGGGTTAAAACAACCGAATTGCTGGGTTAAAACAACCCAATCGTTGCGTTAAACAAGCCCAATCGCTGGGTTAAAACAGCCCATTCGCTGGGTTAAAACAGCCAATCGCTGGGTTAAAATAGCCCATTTGCTTGGTTAAAACAGCCAATCGCTGGGTTAAAACAACCTAATTGCTGGGTTAAAACAAACCAATCGTTGGGTTAAAACAGCCCATTTGCTGGGTTAAAACAACCGAACCGCTGGGTTAAAACAGCCCATTCGCTGGGTTAAAACAACCCAATCGCTGGGTTAAAACAACCTAATTGCTGGGTTAAAACAACCCAATCGTTGCGTTAAACAAGCCCAATCGCTGGGTTAAAACAGCCCATTCGCTGGGTTAAAATAGCCCATTTGCTTGGTTAAAACAGCCAATCGCTGGGTTAAAACAACCTAATTGCTGGGTTAAAACAAACCAATCGTTGGGTTAAAACAGCCCATTTGCTGGGTTAAAACAACCGAACCGCTGGGTTAAAACAGCCCATTTGCTGGGTTAAAACAACCGAACCGCTGGGTTAAAACAGCCCATTTGCTGGGTTAAAACAGCCCATTCGCTGAGTTAAAACAGACCAATTGCTGGGTTAAAACAACCCATTCGCTGGGTTAAAACAGCCCAATCGCTGGGTTAAAACAGCCCAATCGCTGGGTTAAAACAGCCCAATCGCTGGGTTAAAACAACCCATTCGCTGGGTTAAAACAACCCATTCGCTGGGTTAAAACAGCCCAATCGCTGGGTTAAAACAACCCATTCGCTGGGTTAAAACAGCCCATTCGCTGGGTTAAAACAGCCAATCGCTGGGTTAAAACAGCCCATTTGTTGGGTTAAAACAGCCCATTTGCTGGGTTAAAACAGCCAATCGTTGGGTTAAAACAGCCAATCGTTGGGTTAAAACAGCCCATTTGCTGGGTTAAAACAACCCAATCGCTGGGTTAAAACAGCCCAATCGCTGGGTTAAAACAACTAAATCGCTGGGTTAAAACAGCCCATTCGCTGAGTTAAACCAACCCAATCGCTGGGTTAAAACAGCCCATTTGCTTGGTTAAAACAGCCCATTTACTGGGTTAAAACAGCCAATCGCTGGGTCAAAACAGCCCATTTACTGGGTTAAAACAACCATTCGCTGGGTTAAACCAGCCCAATCGCTGGGTTAAAACAGCCCATTCGCTGGGTTAAAACAACCCAATCGTTGGGTTAAAACAGCCCATTCGCTGGGTTAAAACAGCCAATCGCTGGGTTAAAATAGCCCATTTGCTTGGTTAAAACAGCCAATCGCTGGGTTAAAACAACCTAATTGCTGGGTTAAAACAAACCAATCGTTGGGTTAAAACAGCCCATTTGCTGGGTTAAAACAACCGAACCGCTGGGTTAAAACAGCCCATTCGCTGGGTTAAAACAACCCAATCGCTGGGTTAAAACAACCTAATTGCTGGGTTAAAACAACCCAATCGTTGCGTTAAACAAGCCCAATCGCTGGGTTAAAACAGCCCATTCGCTGGGTTAAAATAGCCCATTTGCTTGGTTAAAACAGCCAATCGCTGGGTTAAAACAACCTAATTGCTGGGTTAAAACAAACCAATCGTTGGGTTAAAACAGCCCATTTGCTGGGTTAAAACAACCGAACTGCTGGGTTAAAACAGCCCATTTGCTGGGTTAAAACAACCGAACCGCTGGGTTAAAACAGCCCATTCGCTGGGTTAAAACAACCCAATTGCTGGGTTTGTCCATATTTAACCCAACTTGGGTTGTTTTTAACCCAGCATTTTTTAGAGTGTACAGTAAAAACAGTAATATTGTGAAATATTATTACAATGTAAAATAGCTGTTTTCTATGTGAATATATAGTAAAGTGTAATTTATATCATGTGATCAAAGCTGAATTTTCAGCATCATTACTCCAGTCTTCAGTGTCACATGATCCTTCAGAAATCATTCTAATATGATGATTTGCTGCTCAAGAAACATTTATGATTATTATCAATGTTGAAAACAGTTGTGCTGCTTCAGATTTTTGTGGAAACTGTCATACATTTCATTCAGGATAAATTATAAATGTCTTTACTGTCACTCTTGATCAGTTTAATGCATCTTTGCAGAATAAAGGCATTTTTAAAACCCATTGAACAGTAGTGTATATTCATGTATATTTGGTAAAGAATGATGATAAATATGAAGCACGTGTGCAGCTTCGTCCAGCCATTAAAGACTGGAACATGAAGGTTTATCTGGTTCAACATCTTACTAAGCCTGTGAGCATTTCTGAGGGTCGCAGGTCAGAGCAGGAGAGGAATTTGAGACACACAGAACCCAAAATCCTCTTCTCTTGTCCTGACTTTAACTGCTGCCATTCTATAATCCAGAGAAGTGGGTTAAGAGCCCCTCAACCTGCTTTTAACTGATGTCTTTGACCCACATGCCACCCCGTCCGCCCCTACAGTCATAACGCTGATGGCCGCCGTAATTCCCCGTGATCGTGGGTTTGCAGAAAGCTGGAGCTTTTCCTGTTTTTGGCAGGCGGACAGCTGCGGGAGCGCCAGATGTCAGGAGGCTTTTTTGGATTTTGTGCTGAGCAATAAATAAATAAATAAGCAAATAAAAGATCTAATAGAGAGTCAAAAGTGCACAGTTTAAGCACTTGCCAAAAACCCCAAACCGTAAATCCATGATTCAGCACGCAAGATCCTTCAGGAGATCTGATCACATGGTCAGGACGGCTGACACTATTTTTCTCTTGTTATGGCTATAATAGCTTGTGTCCGACTTGTTCCGGCACATGTACGCTTCTCTACATGGCCAAAATCCACCATAATCCCTGCAGACCTTGAAATGCCACTTTAAAAACATTTTAATTCACATAAAAGTCCAGCTTTATTTCTCTCTCTCTCTCTCTCTCTCTCTCTCTCTCTCACCATGACTAAGAATCTCTCCGCATGCTGTGGAGATGGAGAAATCAAAATGACTTTGGGAAAGAAGTCATCGGGAACAGAAAGGTGAAGAGGAGCAGCGCTCCGTTAGCGCACTGAGCAAAAAGGATTAATTACTTTAGCGTTTGACCCTGAGTGACCCGGATCGGATTATCCCAGCGCTCCCAGAGAAGACCGGCACTGTCAGTCCGACGGCACACAACATGAACACTGCTAGTTTAGGACAAGTGACTGAGGGGATTTTGGGCTACTGACCCCAGAAAATGAGTTTTCTCAACATGAAACAACATGAAATCAAACACTATCCCATTTATTTTCTTATTAATGTCCCTGGTGTTATTAGCAATGATTTATCATAGAGAGAGAGAGAAAATTCCTAGTCTATCATCAGTCAAAACGCTGCACATCTGAAAGGATTTTTCCGCTTTCCCAATGTAATCAAGGCCACAGGGATGGGGAAAATAGCTTGTTTTTTAAGCATATAAAACAAAATATTAGTGGAGTAAGAAAAATTTAATTCTGAGCAAAGAAGTAAAAAATATTCTTAAAGAATTGTCCCAAATAAAAATAAATAAAAATTAGAAAATAAATAAAGATGAATAAACATTCAAATAGATAAATAAATAAATATGAATACACATTGAAATAAATAAATAAAAACTAAAATTATTCAAAATTAAAAAAATTAAAAACTAAAAAATAAATAAAAATGAAAAAATAAAATAATGCATGAATGAAAAATAAATAAAAACGAAAAAATTTAAATAAATAAATATGAATAAACATTGAAATAGATGAATAAATAAATACGATTTAATATTGAAATAAATAAAAACAAAAATAAATCAAAATTGAAAATTAAAAATAAATAAAAACGAAAAAAATAAAACAATGCATGAATGAAAAATAAATAGAAGCAAAAATAAATCAAAATTAAAAAATTAAAAACTAAAAATAAATAATGAAAAATAAATTAAAATAAATCAATAACTTATAATATAGGTAAATATAAGTAAATAAATATTACATACTAACATATAAATAAATAGATAAAAAAATGAACAAACAAAATAATAATAATAATAATAATAATCACGCAGAAAAGTTTGTTCTGAAACAAAGACATATCTCAGTTTTAAGGAATAGTAAGAATTTCTCATAGACGCAGATGAAGACAATATTTACTAAAGTTAAAGCTAATCCTCACACAAACCTCCATTATTAGATTTACAGCAAAACAGGTTTGAACATGTCGATTTATGAGCACTTCAAATGTCTTCACAAGTCAGTTTTCTACATACTTGTGAGGACATTTTCACAAATTTCTTCCTTACATATAGACATTTTAGTAAAAGAACAGTATTAGCTGTTTTTATCTTTAAGAGCAGCAGATGCTAAACAGGCCACAAATGAGCTCCAGCACTCAGAGTCTTTATCTGACATCTCTGACCTTACAGGAGAAAGTTCAGCAGCACACACACACACACACACACACAACAGCTCGGCCGGTGTCACACGAGGAGAATCCTCTGTAATTATAACAGACAGTCTGAGGCTGGTTTGGTGGAGGTGTAATTAGACAGATGGTGGAGGGCAGAGGGAGACACGCTCACTTCAGCTGCTGACATCCAACCAGAACACAGAAAAACTCGCTTACCACTCAAACACTGGGGAGTTTTGATCGGACACCATGTGAAAAACTAAATCAGATGGTTTCCTAAATATGTAGCAGTGTTAAACACATTTCTGCAGAGAAATATTATGTTTTATAAAGACCATGCTGTGGAAAATACAAATTGAGCCTATTAAAAAACACAAACAAAATGAAAAGATTTGATGTAACGTGTGAATCAGGAACTTGTTTGAGACTGAAACACAATGAATTTTGATTAGAGGGCAAATCATTAATGTTTTTAGATGGATTCCTGTAATTAAATATGTAGCAGTAGCTGTCATGTTAAACACATTTCTGTCAAGATTTTTAAATTACAGTTACCGTTTTCCCCCATGAAGTCCACTTATAATGTTAGTCAAGGTTTCTTGCACCAAAAACAGTCATATTTTAGCATTTTCCAGTCTCTTTCTGATCTTTACACTAAACAGGCTGTTTCTGTTACTGTAAGTCTCGTGTCCTCTGTCCTGATTGGCTAACACACCCATGAGCAAGATGATCAATCATTATTTTTGGTCTGTAGAAGAGAGAGAATATGTGATAAAAGTGAATTAGTTCATGCAAATCAACAGCTTGAAATCAGGACACAGACGCAGCCTAATTCTTAATATTTTTATTTGACCTTTTCTTAATAATATCCAGTTTGTGTGCTTATCGTCCATCCAGGTTCTGATTGGTGCCGCAGGCGACTCGGTCCAGCGCGTCTGTCCTGAACCACACGAGGACAGACGGTTTATGGATCTACTGTCATCTGACCTCACATCACCACAGTTACATCACACTTATTGCTGTTTCCCCAAGTTTATAGATCTCATAGAACAAAAATAAGAAGAAAAAAACTGATCAATAGATTGACATTCTCAGATCGATCCGTCTCTCAGTTCGAGCTTGTAGAACATCGTGTCTTCATTACTGTCCTGAAGAAAGTGCTAAAGTGTGTTTCAGTCACCGCAGATTTAACAAACATGTTTCTGGTGTATTAACATGATGCTTTCCAACAGAGAACATGTGGTGAACATCACAAAAAATAAATGCAGAGAAATAAATAGTATCATGATGTTTTGTAAAGACCAAAAACACACAGTGAAGTGGGTTAAAACAGTGCTGTGGAAAATACAAACTGAGCCCTCTTAAACAAACAAAATAAAAATCATTCACGTCATTTCAAAAAGATTCCTCTTTCGGAACACATCATTTGATTCCAAATGAAACATTTAAATTTAAATGTAACAGCTGAACTTCAACATTCTATCTGCGCTGTTACATTGTAACGATGATCCAGACACAGAGAGCTAGTGTTTTCACCCTGTAAAGTGTGCTACATGTATGTTTGAAGGGATATTTGAAAGCAGCCGCACTGAGACGTCCAGTAATTCAGTCTGTCAGCGACTGAAGGCAAAGACCTGACGGCCAAAAACATTGTTTTGTTTTTCATGCACTGGTCAATTTTGAAATTTGGGCAATTTTGCTTTCATAACATGTCATATTTCAGACTTTCTGCAGTGATAAAAAGAGAAATCCAAAACCCTGTCTGTAAAAACTGTATCGCAAAATCAAACAAGAATTTTAGACCTGGCTTTTCCAGTGTTCAGATGTCTGGTTCTGGAAATGTACACAAACTAGCGCATATTTATTGCATATTTAAACATAACATTTAAAAAACTTGTAATGCAAGAAAGACACTTATCTTAATGTACTGGGATTATGGATATATGTTGAGATCGATTAGCTCAAATGTTTACCCTGTTCACCTGTATGTCTTGACTTAACCCTCTGCTCCTCTCCGTTTAGGGGTCAAAAGTGACCGAAGCCTTGAAATGGTACTTTTTTGTTTTTCTGGAAAACCAATGTAATATATTTTTGTTCAATAATATTTTTTGATTATTATTTAAAATTTTGAGGGTATTTTATGATACTGTGCAATATTTATACAGTTTTTATTAGCTATTTTTCCCCCATTGAAAATAATACACAAATTTTTTTTCAAATATATTTTAAAATATTTTTTCAATTAAAGCAGTATTCCATGTTAAAATAGAGACAAGGCATTTAAAATCCAATTTTTTGAAGGTAGATTAGTGCCATCTGGTGGGAGTAAAAAAGAAAAACTTATGTAATGCCATATAGATTCCTATATAGTTCTATATAAAGTGGTTTTTTAGACATAAATACTTATTTTATACATAGACATTCTCAAAGATCTTTTTTTGTTTGAAATGTTGATTTGAAGTGTCAGTTTTTGCATTAATTTTACCTGAACAAAGAAGACATTTTGTTACACATAACATCAAAATTTAATAAAAATGTAACAAAAATGAACAGGTTTGTTTTTATCACAGCTTAATAAATCTGGGTCTGATCTGATTTTAACATCTTATTTGAGTCTTTTGGCTAAATTTTGCCATATTGTTACAGCCACACCGGTTCATTTGTGTGTGTCTCTGCGTGTGTGTGTGTCTGTTTTTGTATTTTTTTGCATTTCCCATTCATTTGTTATGTCAGTAATTTTTGACCACGAAGGAGCCATGTG
Source organism: Mylopharyngodon piceus (assembly GCA_039654765.1). Taxonomy (NCBI): domain Eukaryota; kingdom Metazoa; phylum Chordata; class Actinopteri; order Cypriniformes; family Xenocyprididae; genus Mylopharyngodon; species Mylopharyngodon piceus. The sequence continues at coordinate 33,759,092 of CM077458.1, read as the reverse complement.
TGACTATTTTTTTGACCCTTTAACATATCCGAATCATGTCCATGATTTTTTTTGTCATCCCATTCCGATGAAGCAAAAAAAATTAAAATTTCAAAACGTAAAAGAGGACCAGAGGGTTAAGAATGTGCACCAGCTTCTGCTGGGTTCAGACAACACAATATTTCTGTCTGTTATGATAGTCATTGTGTCAGATAATGCGATTTTTACTCCTAAATTGTCTGTGTTATGGACAAAAATCATGTCAAACTACATGTTGCTTCCCGACCAATCATCACTTGCCTTTTAACGACATGCGTGATGTCATCAAAAAGGCGGAACTAGCTGCTGACTTCAGGAAACAAGAGTGTAAACAAACAAATCATCACAAGCTGTGCTCCTATTGGTCAACATCACAGATGTGACAAAAATTAAACATACTAGTCTTTCTGTTGGGACATTGCCTGATTCTTGCGTCCCGACACCCATTGTCATTTATGAATCTCCACAACACATCAAACGGATCGTGCCTAAATCATGTAGTGTGAACCCGGCATTGCATGAGGCCAAACCTGATACACATGACTCATGATCACATGGATCCGGTGAACATGCACTGCTCTCTGGTTATGTGTGTGTTAGGGACACCTGTGACCCATGTCAGTTTGAATCCGGCCTGTCTGACACGCGTCCCGTCGCAGCGGCTCTCAGAACACATCTGTAAGCATGATTTTTTTTCTCCTTTTCCTCCACATCATCTTTTTGAGCTGGGTAAGTGTGAAATCTAATCCTCAATCACTGCCATTGATTTCATTGCCATCTGCAGAGCCGCTCGTTCACGGGAACAAAAGCAAACGGAGCCGGCGTAAGATTAGTCGACAGAATTGGGAACGATCCCAACTGGAATTAGAATTGTGCTATGAAAACTGGCAGACGCACTGAAGCGTTGCGTGTTGCCAGATGGATCGAGTCCAGATTCGACTTCCTGCCGCGTCTGTAAATGCGTCTCGGAATCACACAAAGCAACGGCAGGGAATCATGCGTGTGTGGCACTCGTTAAAACAGAGTTTCCCCGCTTTTCTTTAGAACAAAATGATTCATGGGAAAGTGGATAGCAAAATTTGACAAAAGAAATGACTTCAGATATCAACAAGCAACTCTATGGGCCTCATACAGAAATCCATTTGTATGTGAATAATCTCATTAAATGAAATGTGTCAATTATGTAATAGTGATTTTCATGTACACTGCCATTCAAAGGTTTGGTTTTTAAATTAAATGAATACTTTTATTTATCAAGAATGCATTAAATTGATCAAAAGTGACATTTATAATGTTACAAAAGCTTATATTTCAAATAAATGCTGCTTATTTGTACTTTCTATTCAACAAAGAATCCTGACAAATCACGGTTTCCATAAAAATCTGAAGCAGCACAACTGTTTTCAACATTGATAATAATCATAAATGTTCTTGAGCATCAAATCAGCATATTAGAATGATTTCTGAAGGATCATGTGACACTGAAGACTGGAGTAATGATGCTGAAAATTCAGCTTTGATCACAGGAATAAATTACATTTTACTATATATTCACATAGAAAACAGCTGTTTTAAATTGTAATAATATTTCGTGATTTTTACTGCATTTTCAATCAAATAAATTCAGCTTTGATCACAGGAATAAATTACATTTTACTATATATTCACATAGAAAACAGCTATTTTAAATTGTAATAATATTTCATGATTTTTACTGCATTTTTAATCAAATAAATTCAGCTTTGATCACAGGAATATATTAATTTTTACTATATATTTACATAGAAAACAGCTATTTTAAATTGTAATAATATTTCGTTATTTTTACTGTATTTTTAATCAAATAAATTCAGCTTTGATCACAGGAATATATTAATTTTTACTATATATTTACATAGAAAACAGCTGTTTTAACTGCAATAATATTTCGTGATTTTTTTACTGCATTTTTAATCAAATAAATTCAGATTTGATCACAGGAATAAATTACATTTTAGAATATAAAACAATAGAAAATAGTTGTATTAAACTCTAAAAATATTTAGCAATTTTTACTGTATTTTTTAGTAAATAAATGCACTTTTTTAAAAAACATTAAAACCCCCAAACTTTTGAACAGTAGTGTATGATTTACACTGAAATGTTCTGCTTGTATTTTACCAATATTCTTAAATCTGAACATCATCAGTCGCCAGCTGCTCAAAGCAATGAAGTCACAGACGAGAGCCATTTTAACCGTTATCTTCTAAAATAGCTGAGTCGAGATCTGAACCTGTCAATCTGAATCTGAACTGGACAGCCTGAATCTGACACCATCTTGTTTGTCATCTCTGCTCTGGATTTTGTACTATTCTTCAGAGATCACCCGGGTTTCGTCGCTCTCTCTAATCAGTCACTCGTTCGCCCTGATTCCTTCACTTTCTACAACAAGGTTCGACTCCCTCCGGTTGTCTTTGTGTTTTGATTTATTTATGCAACTGTCACAAAAAAACCTCTCACAATCAATACTTTACCCCCTCTGGAAACTCGCGAGAGCCCCTGAGAAACAATCATAAGTCACGGCAGAGAACAAACCTCTCATCACCGTGAGCGGCCCACGGGGGTCCTGCCTACCTGCCGGGCCCCCGGCTGCCAGTCAGCACACATCACCTCCTCAATACATCAGTGTCTCCGTGCATTTGTGCTTCCCGTCTCCCTTTCTCCCCCGTCTCGCATCTCAAAAGTTGAGTTTTCACAACTTATGAACTTTCCTCAGGTCAGACGCTCTCAGGTGTGTGCAAACGCTGTCCCTGAATTCACTTCGAGACACACTGAAGGTGAGAAGGAACAGGGAAAAAAGTGACTTATTTGTCATATGTTACAGAGAAAAGACCCAGCAGTGTTTGTGCTCCAGACACGAATGATTCCTCCACCATGAATCCATTCAGAATTTATATCATTTCCTTTCTGGATGGTGGAAACTGACGGATCAGCCAATAAAAAAAGTCTATATTGTGCTTAAACTGAATCATGTGCGCAGCATTACAATACCGGCCCGTCTGACGCTGGTTGTCGTGTTGTCCTGTTCTCAAGCTGACAAGGGTCAAGGGTCGCCCGAAAGGTGCCTGTCTGTCTTATTAAATCAGAACGCTGTGGCTGAGAGTCATGGCCTGTGAGGGGCTCAGGTGTGTCTGCTGAGATCTTCTAACATCATCCCTGAACGGATTTGATCATCATAGTTTGGACTTGAGGTCCGTTCACACTAAGAACGATAACTATATTGGTGTCCACACCAGTGTTTATTCTATGCGCTGCAGTTTTGTCGTCTGTCACTTTAAATGCTCTGGATTCTGATTGGCTGTCAATGTTTTTATTGTTCATCAGCTGGAAAAAATCATTCTGAAAGTGATTCCAATGATATCGTTTCTCTGTGTCGTTATCATTATAGTTATCGTCCTTGGTGTGAATGAGCCTTTACACCGTACATTCAGAATCCTTCACATCATTCCACCGAACATCAATCATTTAGCAGCTAAAGATATATAAAAACAAACTAAATAACTTTTGAGCAGCTTCTTCTTTTTTTTTTTTTTTTTTTTTTTGACTAATGTTGTTGGCTTATTTTATGTACAAATAAGAAATGTTGCATGGAGTTTCTCCATTTCTTCTCTGTTGCTGTGAAAAGGCAAAACTATTCTTGGTAAGTCAAACTTGATTGCCACTTGCATCAATCAGAGCATCATCAGAGTAACACACACACACACACACACACACACACACACACACAGCAGGGCTACACTATCGTATGATCCTGGAAGACACAAGTGAATTGTGATTTAGTCTCAAACCCTCTCCTTTATGGAAGCTTGTTTCCACCACTAAAAAATTAAAAAGGTAAATGCGACTTTTTATCTCACAATTCTGACTTATTCTTAGAACTGCGAGATTTAAACTTGCAATTGTGAGTTATAAAGTCAGAATTGCGTGATATAAAGTCAGAATTTTGATATAAATTTGATATTTTTCTCGCAATTGAGTTTTTATCATACAATTCTGACTTTTTTTCACAGAATTGTGAGATATAAACTCACAATTGCGAGTTATAAAGTCAGAATTGTGAGTTTATATCACAATTCTAAAAAAAGTCAGAATTGCAAGATATAAAGTCAGAATTGCGAGATATAAAGACATTGCGAGATATAAAGTCAGAATTGTGAGATAAAGTAAGACTTGCGAGGTAAAGTCAGAATTATGAGTTTTAAAGTCAGTATTGCGTGATATAAAGTCAGAATTTTGATATAAAGTTGCAATTCTGACTTTTTCTCGCAACTGAGTTATTACACAATTCTGACTTTATAACTTGAAATTCTGACTTTTTTCACAGAATTGTGAGATATAAAGTCAGAATTGCGAGTTATAAAGTCAGAATTGCAAGATATAAAGTCAGAATTGAGATATAAAGTCAGAATTACGAGTTACAAAGTCAGACTTGCTTGATATAAAGTCAGAATTGCGCGATAAAGTCAGTATTGCGAGATAAAGTCAGAATTATGAGATATAAAGTCAGAATTATGAGATATAAACTCACAATTGCGAGTTTTAAAGTCAGAATTGCGAGTTTATATCACAATTCTAAAAAAAAGTCAGATTTGCGAGTTATAAAGTCAGAATTGCGTGATATAAAGTCAGAATTGCGAGATAAATTCAGAATTGTGAGTTATAAAGTCAGACTTGCGTGATATAAAGTCAGAATTGAGATATAAAGTCAGAATTGTGAGTTATAAAGTCAGAATTGCGTGATATAAAGTCAGAATTGCGAGATAAATTCAGAATTGCGCGATAAAGTCAGAATTGCGAGATATAAAGTCAGAATTGCATGATATAAAGTCAGAATTGCGCGATAAAGTCAGAATTGCGAGATAAAGTCAGAATTATGAGATATAAAGTCAGAATTGCGAGATAAAGTCAGAATTGCGCTATAAAGTCAGAATTGTGTGATATAAAGTCGGAATAATATAAACTCGCAATTCTGATTTTTCTCACAATTGCAAGTTTATATCTTGTGTGATAAAAAGTCGCAATTACCTTTTTTATTTTATTTCATGGCATTTAATTTATTTAATTTATTTTTAAACAAGCTTCCATACTCCCTTGATGCCCACTCAATGCCCGCTAATATTACTACAGTGTAGCTGAACAAAACGAAGAAATGCTAAAGAGAACGTGGGCTGAAACATTTTTTGGTTTTCCTATGTTCTCCTCTCCACCTCAGAAGGTCCCAAAACATTTGTAGAATGAATAAACAGGTACAATCCCTTAAACACAACCCCTTAAATTCAAGATCAGCAATATGTGATCCTCATTAGGGCGACTAAAAAGGTGTTTTGGATTAGACAAAAATCAGTTTTCATATGCAGGCGTGAGTGCATAGGTTCCTGCAAAAAAGTCTTTCTGTCCATGTCAATATTAACGACCAAACTCCGTGTGGACGAATTTGGCATAGGTATAAAATAAACAAATGTCCTTTAGGTCTCAGTAGATGTAGCATTTCACACCCTCCTATAGATTGATTAACATATATTTAAATATATAATTTCATATAGATATATTCATGAGAGGAAAAGGAGAATAACAAAGCAAACAAAGTGAAATCTAGAGCTCTAAGATTACTCGATAGTTCTTATCTTCTTTAAATCACAGTAATATTTAAAATGATTAAAACACAGTGCTGATACAGAGATAACCAAAGAAAAGGTCACACAGAGGAAGATCACTATTACTGAGTTAGGAGGGTGTGATTTAGCCTCACAAATTGGAAGGGAGTTTCGAACGGAGCGGTTCTAGTTCGGACGGGTGGCTGTCGGAGGCACGCGGGAGAGAAAGTGCAGGTGACGTCCCTATAGAGTGAGCTTGGCTTCGAGAGCCTGGAGAAGTCTGAACGGGGGCAGCTATGTGCCCTGATACCGAGCTACATGGTTTGGCCGTTAGCGTCGGCGATGAAAACGGGGAGAGGCAGTAACCGGGCTCCTGAGGGGAAGACTGAGCCGCTCCCTCTACGGCAAGTGACGGGTGGGAGCTGGACAGTATGTTTAAATCCTCGTAAAAGCGGCCCAGTGGAGAGTCTGTGCCGGAGAAGTGGTGACCCGGGAGTTGGCCGGGGCAGGAGGACTGCGGGAGGAGCAGGGATGTGTGGGAGCCAGCGGCACTAGAAGGGTCACTGTAGTGGAAAGTTCTCCCCGTGACGGGGCTCTGGATGGTCGGGCTGGGGGCTAAAGGGGTGTAGCAGGGCGAGGCGTTCGCTGAGCCGTACTGAGCAAGCGAGGCCAGCGCTGACCTTTCTAAAGGAAGGTAAGTGGATAAAGCGGGAGGGATCTGGGATGACGTGGAACTCTCGGGGGCTTGGGAACGGCTGGAAGAAGGTGATCCAGGTGGGGGAGTGTGGAAGAGGTTCAACCCAGTGGAAGTCTTCCCCCCTCCGGCAGCAAACTGCAGGGAGCCTGTTTGAGAGGGTTTTGGTGGAGGTTGCTGACTGGGGGTGTGACTGTACAAGCCTGTGGAAAGAGGACTAGTATTCGATGAGGCTGTAGCCAAGATCCCAGTTGGAAATCCCCCTGTTTGGAGGCATCCTGACAGCGGAGGTGTACTGGGAGCAACGGCCTGCTTTTGCCTCGGCTGTGAATGGAGTTGTGCAGTGCTAGAAGTCAGCGACGCCGATGAAGAGGAGAAGCTCCCAAATGGGAATGCCGATGCTTGCTGGCGAGTATCGCTGGATCCAGCGGAACCGGTCAAGTGCTGCGCTCGGAAGGACGCAAGAAGAGGCGTATCGATTCCCGGACGTAGCTTTGAGGGGGAACCGGATGGAGAGTCGCCAGCTGATTTTGGTGCAACTGTCTGAAACCTCTTCACCCGGCTGGGGGGCTCGTTTCTCGATCCGAGAACGGGAACGGGAGGTCGGAAGAGAGTGGCGGGTAGATGGGGGTGGTGGGTTAGTGCAATGGCGACCGACGTGGTGGCAGCAGCAGCTTGTAGAGGCGCTTGGATCAGGGGAGCCCAGATCACAGGAGTAGGGGACGGAGGAGCAGGCGGCGACGGACTCTGCATCAGGTTGGCGCAGTGAGCCATGTCCCGGTCGTGCTGCACGATCTGCTGGATGATCTCATTTTCCTGGTAGTTCAAAACCCCTGAACTCAAGTCATGTTGGACCTTGTGCTGGAGAATAGAGTTCTTCTTCCCTAAGGGATGAAAGATAAAGTATTTGATTTGTAGTCAGCAGAAAAACAAATTTTTTTATGACTTTAATAAACAACACTAACAAAAAGCACCATGGTATTACCATTTTTTGGTTATGATAGCATGGTAATAACATGGTTTTGATGTAACTCTATAATCTGTTCTTTAATCCTATGGTATATATAAGTATGGTAATCATTCAGTACCATGGTACCATTTTTTTTTGAAAATGAAAGCATGGTTATACCATGGTTTTGATGTAAATCTATATTCCTTTATATTATCCTATAGTATATAAATACGGTAATCATTCGGTACCATGGTATATATCAAAATACCATGGTATTATATTTTTTATGGAAATTATAGCATGGTTATACAATGGTTTTGATGTAACTATATTCCATTCTATAAACCTGTGGTATATAAATATGGTAATTATTCAGTACCATGGTATTACCACTTTTTTGGGAAATGATAGCATGGTTATACCATGGTTTTGATGTAACTCTATATTCCTTTCTATAATCCTATGGTGTATAAATATGGTAATCATTCAGTACCGTGGTATATCAAAGTACTATGGTATTACCACTATCTTTTGGAAATGATAGCATGGTTATACCATGGTTTTGATGTAAATCTATATTATGTTCTATAATCCTATGGTATATAAATATGGTAATCATTCAGTACCATGGTATATATCAAAATACCATGGTATTACCACTTTTATTGGAAATGATAGCATGGTTATACCATGGTTTTGATGTAATTCTATATTCCTTTGTATAATTCTATGGTATATAAATATGGTAATCATACAGTACCATGGTATATATCAAAATACCATGGTATTACCACTTTTTTGGGAAATGATAGCATGGTTATACCATGGTTTTGATGTAAATCTATATTATGTTCTATAATCCTATGGTATATAAATATGGTAATCATTCAGTACCATGGTATATATCAAAGTACAACAGTATTACCATCTGATACCATCACATTACCATGGTATTATGGCTATAAAACTTTGCTCCAGAATTTCTCATAAAAATAAACAATAAAAAGTAGATGACAACACATGCAAAGTTACAATTAGAATTTATTAATTAAATTTTAGTTTATGTATTCGTTTTAATTGAAACTAAAATACAAAATTAATTACATTTTAAAATGCATATAAAATGCAAATGTATATATTTATAGGAATTTTAGCTGCAATTGCACTCTTCCTGCAAACAGATCATGTCTTTTTTTTATAAATACCCACCAAAAATGATATTATTCACCCTCAGGTGACGCCGTGAATATTGAATAAAAATCAAACGCAGCACTCTGTTCGATCTGTCCACAGTTTCAACAGCACTCTGATTCATCTCACACACCACTTCACCCCTGTTTAAAAGGTCTGCTGTCCGGGAGCCTCGGCTCGCCTCAGGACGGCTCCGAGCGCAATCAGAGACGGAGCGGCAGCTCGCGGTGAGGACACAGGCCGAATGGAAATAGCTCAGCGTTGCAGGGGGCAGATCGTTCCTGCAGGCTGACCGGCCTGCGTTTGACCGCTCCTCACTGCTGAGCCCCAGATAAGAAAGAGTACAGAAAGAGCGAGACGTGACCTCTACCTTACGCAGGACTGATATAAACAAGAGAGGAAGAACTGGGATGAGCAGAGGGCACTTTGCTATGTTTGGTAATGTCACACTATCACTTACTACTGTAATCACACTGCGCCGCTGTGGAGCCGAGCATGACACAAGAGACTTTTGATCTTCTGGCAATACAATAATAGAAAACAAATAAAAAACATAAATGTGCCTTGAGAGTGCACTTGATTTAATTCACTAGAGAGCTGAGCTAAACTTAATTTGTGAATTTAGAGTAGTTGTTTGTTGTTTAAATCTCAAGAAAATATATTTTGGTCACATTTGACCATAACGATAACAAAAGAAAATATAAGGTCATAAATATCATATATATATTAAAAATGCATATATATATATGCATTTTTAATACATATATGATATTTATGACCTTTAATATAACATATATTTCAATAATTTAAATATATTATAATATAAAAAAATTTAAATATAATATAATATAATTTAAAAATTTAAATATATATATATATAATTATTGTAATATACATGTACTGTACAAATATTTTTTATAATTTAGATTTTCATTGTATATATTATAAATGAAAAAAACATATATATATTCATTATTAATAAATATTATTAATGCATTATAATTATAATTAATAAAATGATTTATTAATTCTAATTATTATTATATTATGTAATGTAAAATGTATTCTTAATATTTATTAATTAAAAATGAATATATATGTTTATATGTGTGTATATGTACTGTGTGTATATATATATATATATATATATATATATTCATTTTTAATACATAAAATAAAATTAATATAGATGATAAAAAATATTTGTACAGTACATATATATTTGAATAATTTATATGTGTATATTAATTATATATATATATATATATATACTGTATATATATATATATAATTATTGTAATGTATGTGTACTGTACAAATAGTTTTATTGTTTATATTTTTATTTTATATATTATAAATGAAAAATACATATATATTCATTATTAATTTAATAAATATTGTTAATGCATTATAATTAATAAAATTGTTGATTAATTATAATTATAATGTATTAATTATATTTATGAATTAATAATGAATATATATGTGCATATATATATATATTCATTTTTAATATATAAAATAAAATTAATATAAATGATAAAAAATATTTGTACAGTACATATATATTTCAATCATTTATATGTGTGTGTATATATATATTTGATTATTGTAATGTACATGTACTGTACAAATATTTTTTATCATTTATATTTTTGTTATATATTATAAATGAAAAAACTACATATTCATTATTAATTAATAAAATTATTGATTAATTATAATCATAATGTAATTATAATAATAACAATAATAATGTAATCCTAAAGTAAACAAGGCCAGTTGTTATTTATGGAGAACTCTTCTCTTTTGTCTTTCTCAGAATGCCTCAAAGCAGACCGTCTGAAACAACTCCGTAATTATAATTCAATAATTCATATTTTCTTCATAATAATCTGCTCTGAAAGGACACTGAGGTGCTAAACTTCAAATTGGATTAGAGTTTAGGCCATTTTCTGATAGGAAGAGGAGCGATTAAGCAGAGCTACACCGCAGGGACACGATCGACCTGTGTGAACCTCAATTCATTTCAGTACAGATGCAGATCTACTTAATCTGTAATTAATTACCGATGTCTATGAGCGACTGCGAGCGCTGCAGGCTCAAATCTGTGGACAACAGGACGAGCTCTCCTCCAGAAATATCACCTCTTCACATCCAGAGCTGTCTGATGGTGTTTGAAGGTGGTGTATGTGGAGTTTCTCCAGGAGGAAGCTCCTCTATAATAAGCAGTGTCACATTGTGTGAAGCGCTCTGCTATGAACTGATTGAGTTTGTTGTTTTTACCGCGGTGAGTGGGCCGCCGGTGCCGGATGTGGATGTTTACAGTGAGGGACAAGAGCGTGTTCCCTCCTACTGAGGAAAATAAACACTGCGTGAGGCGTAAACACCAGCGCAGCGGGCCAGAGAGACAGACCGACTCCATCAGGCAGGAAACCAGAGACGCTGACAGAGAAATTACACTCCATTCTGAGACATCAGACACAAGAGGGAGTGAGAGCTCAGTTTAGCTGGTGCACGGTGAAACAAATACATTATAATACACTTACAAATGGTTCCTGATTCAAGTGCATGAAAATAAAGTTGATTTCTGTGTTCTATTCTGCATATAAACACAGTATTAGTAGTATGCAGTTCTAAACACACACCCAGAGATTTTAAAGGGTTAATTCACCTTAAAATGAAAATTAAGTCATCATTTATTCACCCTTGTGCTGTTTCTTTTCCTTCTTTCTTGTTCAGACCATCGTTTTCATTTTTTGGGTGAATTAACCCTTTAAGTTTCTTACCGATGCGGTCCAGGCGGTCCAGAGCGACGGTCTCGAACGCTCTCCTCATCATCGGATACTCCTCCAGGACCTCATTGAAGTTGTCCACAGACAGCGAGTACAGACGGCAGTATGTGTCCGCCCGGACGCTGGCGGTGCGTCGGCCCCGGGTCAGCAGACAAATCTCTGGTAATGAGAATTTGAGGGTAAAATGTGATTAACTATATATAATTGAATATAAATAATACATAAGAATGTATTATTATAATTTGCATTTATAATTAGAATACATTGCATTTATAAAATGCATTTATAAGCATTTTATACTGGCAGAGTTGTAAGAATATATATTTTTTCTTTAGGTTATGAATGCAAATTATATTAAATAAATTATTATGAATGCATTTAATATGATTATGTATAATTATTATTAATTGCATTTACAATTAAAATAAATTGCATTTATAAAATGCAGCTGTAAGAATATAGCTTTTTCTTTAGGTTATTAATGCAAATTATGTTAAATATTTTTTTTTATAAATGCACTTAATATAATAATGTATCATGTATTATTATTTGCATTTATAATTAAAATAAGTTGCATTTATAAAATGCAGCTGTAAAAAAAATATAGTTTTTTCTTTCGGTTATAAATGCAAATTATAATAAATAAATTATTATAAATGCATTTAATTTGATAATTTATTATTTATTATTATTTGCATTTATAATTATAATAAATTGCATTTATAAAATGCAGCTGTAGGAATATAGTTATTTAGGTTATACATGCATATTGTAGTAAATAAATTATTATAAATGCATTTAATTTGATAATTTATTATTTATTCTTATTTGCATTTATAAAATGCAGTTGTAAGAATATAGTTTTTTTTTCTTTATTTTAAATATAAATTTATATTAAATGCAAATTAGAAAATAATTATTGTAAATGCATTTATTATGATAATTATTACTAATAATAATTCATTATTTTCTTTAGGTGATACATAATTATTTATTATTATTTGCATTTATAATTATAATAAATTGCATGCTGGAAGACTAAGAACATAATTTCTTTAGGTTAATGATGTAAATTAGAATAAATAATATGTTATTATAAATGCATTTATTATTTATTTATAATTATAATTATAATAAATGGCATCTATAGAATGCATTTATAATCATTTCATTCTGAGGAGGTTTTTCTTCAGAAAAGTTAATTGTAAAATTATGTATATTTTTTAAGTAACAGAATTTGAACACTCTGGATTTACTGTATTGAAACAAAACTATTATAGAACAATAATAATGTCATCAACACTCGTATCGATCCACATTAACAATCCTGTAGACACGCGGTTCATAAATTAAAGCTGCACAAAATCCTGCCAGAAATGACGTTTCCACAAAACTGCACTGTTGGACATGAACCTCTGGTGAACCTGTGTGTTTGATCACATTCTCTCTCTGAACACATCCAGAAGTGATCACTGTGTCTTTCCATCAAGGCAAAAACAAAAACAAGCTCCAAACCAACTATCCTTCCCCCTTTTTTGGATTAAAAATGTTCTGTAATCCACCGCCGGAGCACTAAATGCCCCTCAGAGCTTAGAGGACCGGCAGACCTCACATGTCACGGCGGATCAGAAGAATTACGCCCCTTTCATCGGGGTGCAGAGCTGCTGTCCTCCAGAGAAGACCAAGACCACTGTCCACTCAACCAATACCCACAATCCCCTCTGCCTCTTAAGTGCCAAACATCAATATAAGGGACGGGGGAAGAAATCAATTTACAGACGCCTTGCGATTCTTTGCATGCACGACTCTGGAACGACTCACAGAACGTCAATATTGAGAATTTCAGATTTATTACTAAAAATTCAGTTTATTAACAAAGCATATGCAGAAAATGTGTGAAAAACTGTGACTCCCTCAATCCAAATCAAATCGCCTAAAGATTGGCACTAATCAATACATGAGCTGCATTCACAGTCAGTGCTCTTACTGTATGACGGATATCGACTGTTTGCTGTGAAAGAGCTGAGCAATAATATCTTCCTGTCTGATGAAGCACTGAATTGAAATGCCGGCCGGACACACAGAAGTGACACTGGATTTGTTCCAGAATGATTTTGTGATCTGACACTGACCTCCGTTTAGCTCATGGCAGCGTTTCCATTAGCGTGATGCGTTCAACAGCTGATCTCTACGACTGACTCATCAAAATAAAACCAGCAGGAAATCTGTGCGGGAGAATAATCTGATGGAATACTGGGATTGTTTACCATGATGGGAGAGTGTGTGTGTGTGTGTGTCAGGATTATGTTAACTGTGCGGTACGGCCGTGTTTTTGTCATTAAACACTAAGTGGATCTGTTCTGGAACATCGCTCGTGTATATTTAAACTCCGAACACACAAACATCACAATCTAAACATCACAACTCATGAATCGATTAATCGCTACTCATGTGTAATGTTTACATTTTACTCCAGAGTACTTCAAAAAATACCATGAACAACAAGATAATGCTATAATTATTTTTTCCCCTCGAAATTCAACAACAAAAAAGGTTTATATATTAAACACTATATATATATATATATATGTACAGTATATATTAAAATAAATATATAAATAATTTTTTATATATTTATTTATAATTATTTTAATATATACTGTATATATATAATATATATATTAAAATAATTATCAATATATAAATAAATATATAAAAAATATATAAAATATATAAATATATAAAAATTATTTATATACACAGTATATATTAAAATAATTATAAATAAATATATAAATAATTTTTTATATATTTATTTATAATTATTTTAATATATACTGTATATATATAATATATATATTAAAATAATTATCAATATATAAAAATTATAATCATTATTTATAATGAATATTTTTATAATTTCAACAACAAAAAAGATTTATATATTAAACACTATATAATATATATATATATATATATATATAATTATATATATATATATAAAATTATATATATATATAAAAAAATATATAATATATATATAATTTATTAAAATAAAAATAAATAAATATATATAAAAATTATTAAAAATTAATTATAATAATTATTTATAAAGTATTTAAGTTATTAAACTTTATTTGTAATTTGATGGACACAAACCCAAAGATCAGATTATTCACAATATTATAATGAATTATAAGAATGATATGTCTGACATCACATTATAAAACAGGTATTTCTGGCTCTAATCTCTTCGATTGGATAAGCCACATTCAAAGCTGCTTTAAAAATATTATTGCATTTTATATATATGTTATGTCATATTGCCTAGAAGATACAACACACACACACACACACACACACACACACACACACTGTTCAGAAGTGGGCTGCTTTAGACTTTGAACTCTAACACTAATTCTAATGTCCTGTCATTTCTGCATAATTCCACTAGTTTTAATGGACAGGAACATCAGGACTTATAAGAAATGAACAAATAAGCCTGTTAAAATAAGCCAAATGAATCAGTGAACCTGTGAAACACTTTCCCTGTTAAAAACTCTCATGGTGTCAGTGTGTAATGAGAGTCAGAGCTCGAACGGTGAGAGGATTATTCAACAACAACCTCACACACTGCCAAACGACACACACACACACACACACACAGAAATACATAGATTTCTCTCCGTCTCACAGCAGAGGTGCCAAGACAGAGTCGATTGGCTGTTTTTAGTCTGTATCAACTGAATGCAGTCAGCTGATATTTAAATATATGTACTTGTTGGCTTATACTAAAACAAAGATAACATTTTTTTACATGCAAACCAAGAGAAAGAGAGAGAATCAGACCAATAATGTTGGGAAAATCAAGAGTCAATTCAACGCTGGATTTGCACAAAAGATTAACATGACGACTAGTCGATGAGTTGAATCAACTCCACAGCAACTACATAAATTTATCCACTAACCATTCAGAAACGTCTAAAAGTTGTAACTTCTTCCTGAGTCTCTCCATCAGTGTCGACTCCGGTTTGAACAATGTAAGGCTGAACACCGTTACTGACAATCCTCATTTTGTCTGCGTGAGATTCTCCAGCTTTGTTGTTGTTGAGCAACCGAAGCGCGAGCTGTTAAAGCTCCGCCCTCTTCTGGAAAGGGGGCCGGGAGCAGCAGCTCATTTGCATTTAAAGGGACACACACAAAAACGGCGTGTTTTTGCTCACACCCAAATAGGGGCAAATTTGACAAGCTATAATAAATGATCTGTGGGGTATTTTGAGCTGAAACTTCACAGACACATTCTGGGGACACCAGAGACTTATATTACATCTTGTGAAAGGGGCATTATAGGTCCCCTTTAAACAATTAAAGTTGTCAATAGACAAATAAATACATATTTTCATTTTAATTGAGGTCTGACTTGTCACAACAAATCTGATCTCCAGATAAATACATCTTGGAGATGTAAGATATAAGTTAGGATACGCCATTAAAATTGCATGAAAAAATAAAATATTTGATTAAAGTTGGTCTGATATTCAATCTCCACCTAAGGTCGGTGTGATTGGACCTGACGGCCTTTCAAGCTGCACAAGACCTGAAATACAAATCACAAGTGAAGGCTTGCCTCATGAATATTAAGTAGTTGCATGAATGGATGGCCCAGTAAAGTTCCCAGCAAAGTATGCACGACTTAATTAATATTCATGAGCTGAGAAATCATGTAATGATGTCACACTCTCCATTTCAAAACTAGCTCTGGTGCCACTGACACACACACACACACACACACACGGCATCATGTGTTTCTCTCAGTCTAGTGAGTGACACAAGATGACAACATTGATTTTCCTCCTTCTCCGACAGAAACAGCCTGAGATGACTCGGATCCAAGGGATTTTCCCAAAGAAATCCTGCTTCTAGATCACAACGAATCAAACGCTTCCGATCATGACATTCAACTAAGAATGACCTACACACACTCCTGCTGCGCTTTGAGATCCTGCTGCAGATTGAAGCTTTTATCCAAAGAGTCTCACGACACGTGTATTACAGTGACGTCCACCTGCAGCGAGTGTGTGTGTGTGTGTGACTGTCTGCCCTGTTTATTCCTCAGCACTGCAAAGCATCACTTGCACTACATTTCTTCAAAATAATAAATGAATGAATAAATAAATCTGTATTTTCCTGCTCTTTTCTTTCATTTTCATTCCCTCCTTGTTACATCATGCTCAACCATGCGGCCTCATTACAGGGAGCGAGTCACATGACCTGATTTAAGCAGCATGTCCATAATTATCATCAGCCTCTGCATTTAAATCATTGATGCCCAACACAATCACAGGAATCATGAGGGCATTCATGTGTTTTCATGTGTGACATATAAACTCAGGCTTATCTGAGGGTTTACTCATGTTTCTTATTTATGGGATGAACTGAGACTGTTTCAAATCCTACTGAGTCGCCTACCTAGACATCAGTGCAAGACATCACAGGTGCTCTAAAAGTAATGAAATGGAAGTTTCACTAGTCTTTTCTTCTCTATTGTGCCGTATATCCGAGTGAAACTGCTTCACAAACAAGAACAAATGTACGCCCTCGTCATCAGAGAAGAGAAGAGATGCTGCAAGTTATTCTGATTCAAGATTACGAGGAACATTGATTTAAAACAATAATGATGAAATATCCAACACTGCAATATTCCATTAAAAAATAAGAATGGTCAGTTTTGATTTCATGGTGAGTGTAAGTCAGCTTTGTTTTGGCCAAAGCCAGCATCTAATGATAAGCAATAAATATAAACAGCCTCATCCCCCTGAAGAGGCGTTACATAAATTAATTTCATGAGTGAATAACTCATAATTAAAAACAAATTCTCCACAGCTTTCCATTCCTTTCCCAGCATGCACTGGTGCCAGGAATGACTTGAGATGGTCAGAAGCTTGTATGCAGATTAACATTAGTATTGTGGTAGAGACAGATTGAGTGCTATCTTTCCATTATTTTCAGCAGCGCTCCCACGGGATGAGGTCAGAGGTCGCGTGCACCGCACACCAGCTGTAATTAGTGACGTGTGGGCGGGTCACATGCAGCTAAACGCCTCATCATTTAAACAGAAACCACCCAATGACACGAAGCAAATGAAACAGTGTCGAGTGTTGTGTCCAACAGTCTCACACACGCTCAGAGAAGCTGAAGGCACAGCCCTGACCTTTGACCTCATCTAAGACTGTTTTCACATTGTTTGGAACAAATCACCCACAAATCACCTGAGACATATTGTCATGTGACTAATGACTCCGGAGCTTCAGGAAAATGATGTCATGACAACACTGATTGGCTGATGGCATCGCAAGAACACACACAGAGTTTCAGAGTTTCACTAGTTATGTCAAAAAGCATATAATACAAATATATATATATATATGTATTTTAAATTATATATATATATTATTTGCTTGTCCTAATCTCACTAATTTTTCCTCATATTTCTTCAAAGCAGCATCTCTTTAATTTTTTCCACAAAATTAAAGCGGAAATGACCCAAACATTACCTGCTAGGAATCTGTGTTAATGTCCCAGAAATAGGGCACTTATCAGCTACGATCCCGCGATTCTGTGACTGTCCCAAAAGCTTAGAGGCAAAAAGCTTTTGTTTTGGCTAATCCATCATTATGAATATTAAAGCTGAGCTCCACTATGTGTGTGTGCATGATCCACTTTTGTTTGCAATTCATTTGTACCTCCAAAGTACGATCCATCCGACAGCTTGGTCTCCTTGTTTCCTTTGGTGAGGACGCTCACGACGCCGTGCTGGATGAAGTACATCTTCTTCCCGATGGTTCCTTCTCGTATGATGTAATCTCCCGGCTGGAAAACCTCGAAGCGAAGTTTGGTGAGCATCGACGTCACGAAATTCGGATCTGCGTTGGCGAACAGCGGCATAGACGCCACCAGCTTTCGACAGTTGAAGTTTATGATCTCCTAAACACATTATAGGCAGATTGATCAAATAACAAGCTGATATCATTACATTTACTATACTAAACACTGCGACAAATGAGTATTCAGTGCATACAAGAAAATGCACACTAATGAATAGTAGTATAGCAGCATGTGTGTTAAGGTTTACCCAGCATGCATCTGTGTGTCCTCACCTCTCTCAGTGGCTCATTCAGTTCTCCCAGAATGCTCTCTTCATCAAACATCTTCCCCTGGTATCTGTGCTCATAGTAATCGTGGATCCGCTGTCTCATGTCCGCTGGCAGCTTATGGAACGACATGTACTGCTCCACCTGCTTGTACTGCAGACAGACAGAGAGAGACAGACAGGCATTGTTGTGGATTTTGTCATGCAGTCAGTGTTTAACATGTTAAAGTGAATTTCTTGCTGATGTAACAACACTGATTTTAAGGCATGCTTTTGATTTGATTTTTCCTAGACTGTGCTAGTTGACTAGTTTTAGGTTAATTAATTTATGCATATTATTTACCAATACATGATATAACATTATATAATTAATCACATTTTAAATATAATATAATATAATACTATTTTTTCTTGTGGACTATATGTAAACTTCTGTTTATTAAACTATAGCTTATTCAAGATGGTATTAAATAAAAAGCAACATGCAATTTTTATGATTCCTCTTGCTACTTTTTAAAGTTGCCATTTAAATGTTACATTTTAAATGATTTATTTTGATTTATTAAATTATTATTTTATTACATTTAACTACATTTTAAAACATGCTTGTATAAATAAACAATTAAATATGCCTATTTATTTGTAATAAATACATTTTAAACATTAATCGAAATTGAGATTTTTTTTAATTACGTTTTTTAAAAATGTATTGGCTCTCACAGTTCTCTACAGATGACATCATCTGCATACAAGTTATAACAATGAGACAAACCTTCCACTGAGTGTGTGTGTGTGTGTGTGTGTGTGTGTGTGTGTGTGTGTGTATGTATGTGTGTGTGTGTGTGTGTGTGTGTGTGTGTGTGCTGTTCTGCATGTCGTCAGGACAGTTCTGACAGGACAGAGCAAAAGATCAAAGGTTTGTAGAATACAGAGCAACAGTGCTGAGATCTTTACTGACCTTTTCTCTCTCTCTCTCTCTCTCTCTCTCTCTCTCTCTCTCTCTCACACACACACACACACACACACACTTCTGCTGAATGACAATTAGCACCTCACACACGTTATGCATCAGTTTAATATGCACAGCTATAATCCACATGAGCATCTGTGAGTCTAGCAGACATGCACACGGACACATAGATATGATAATAGATATGACAGATAGATATCACAGTTCTTTTCCATTCTCATCTGATACTGTACGAAGGTGAGTTTTCACTGGAGATGCTCAAAGACTGTCAGCTGCTGCCATAAAACACTGCAGACGCTAATATCCTCTGAACGGCACTATAAGAGAGACAGAGAGCAGTTTCCTCCCGAGTCTAATGAGACTGATCAACAATCATCAACTGCCTGTGGCACTGCCTGAGAGAAAACACACGCGCACACACACACACACACACACACACACACTCTTTATTTCTGCAGCATCATGCTGAGTAGCAGCTCCGCCCACAGCTCAATCACATTGGCCCAAAATGCTGTTCCTCATAACTATACATTACACAACACATATTCTGATTGGCTGATTGTGTCAGACCAATAGCCCGTCACTAAAACTGAACACATTTGAGTAACTTAAACAGTGTTATTAATTCTAACATCATTTACAGGTACAAAACTGTACCATTTTCTTTCTTCTTTTCTTGGAACACAAACAATCTTCAGCAGAATGCTCACCACTGGAGCCATGGACGTGAATGAGATTTGAGCTACAGAACGGTGCTCTTATTGAAGATTGACAGATGTGGGTGCCATGAACGGTTGTTGTGCATTTTGCAGATGCTTTTATTTCATTGCACCGAATATGGCATGCCGTTTTAACATTTAATCCTTAAAATGTACTAGTATCTATTTTCATGCTACTAGTACTTATTTTTTAGATACAAGTATCTATTCCATTAGATACTAGTACTTATTCATTAGCTACTAGTGCGTATTCTTTAGGTACTGGTGCTTATTCTTTAGGTACTAGTGCTTATTCTTGAGGTATGTACTTATTCTTTAGGTACTAGTGCTTATTCTAGTTACTAGTGCTTATTCTTTAGGCACTAGTGCTTATTCTTTAGGTACTAGTACTTATTCTTTAGGTACTAGTGCTTATTCTATAGGTACTAGTGCTTATTCTAGATAGTAGTGCTTATTCTTTAGGCACTAGTGCTTATTCTTTAGGTACTAGTGTTTATTCTTTAGGTACTAGTGCTTATTATTTAGGTACTAGTGCTTATTCTTTAGGTACTAGCGCTTGTTCTTTAGGTACTAGTGCTTATTCTTTAGGTACTAGTACTTATTCTTTAGGTACTAGTGGTTATTCTTTAGGTATGTACTTATTCTTTAGGTACTAGTGCTTATTCTAGGTACTAATGCTTATTCTTTAGGCACTAGTGCTTATTCTTTAGGTACTAGTACTTATTCTTTAGGTACTAGTGCTTATTCTATAGGTACTAGTGCTTATTTTAGGTAGTAGTGCTTATTCTTTAGGTACTAGTGCTTATTCTTTAGGTACAACTGCTCATTCTTTAGGTACTAGTGCTTATTCTTTATGTACTAGTACTTATTCTTTAGGTACGACTGCTCATTCTTTAGGTACTAGTGCTTATTCTTTAGGTACGAGTGCTTATTCTTTAGGTACTAGTGCTTATTCTTTAGGTACTAGCACGTATTCTTTAGGTACTAGTACATAATCTTTAGGTGAGCTTATTCTTTAGGTACTAGTGCTTATTCTTTAGGTACTAGTACTTATTCTTTAGGTGTACTTATTCTTTAGGTACTAGTGCTTATTCTTTAGGTACTAGAACTTATTCTTTAGGTGTACTTATTCTTTAGGTACTAGTGCTTATTCTTTAGGTACTAGCGCTTATTCTTTAGGTATTAGTACATATTCTTTAGGTACTAGTGCTTATTCTTTAGGTACTAGCGCTTATTCTTTAGGTATTAGTACATATTCTTTAGGTACTAGTGCTTATTTTAGGTAGTAGTGCTTATTCTTTAGGTACTAGTGCTTATTCTTTATGTACTAGTACTTATTCTTTAGGTACAACTGCTCATTCTTTAGGTACTAGTGCTTATTCTTTAGGTACTAGTACTTATTCTTTAGGTACTAGTGCTTATTCTTTAGGTGTACTTATTCTTTAGGTATTAGTACATATTCTTTAGGTGTACTTATTCTTTAGGTATTAGTGCTTATTCTTTAGGTGTACTTATTATGTAGGTACTAGTACATATTCTTTAGGTGTACTTATTATTTAGGTACTAGTGCTTATTCTTCAGGTACTAGTACTTATTCTTTAGGTACTAGTGCTTATTCTTTAGGTACTAGTACTTATTCTTTAGGTACTAGTACTTATTATTAAATACTAGTTCTTATTCATTAGATACTAGTACTTATTTTGATAGTGACTAGTAACTATTCTATTGTTACTAGTAACACATTTCAAATTTTTTCCATTGACTTCAATGGGATCTGTCATTCAACTATCAACTATTAATACATACTAGGCATCATTGGAATAAGTACTAGTATCTAATAAATAAGAACTAGTATCTAATGAATAAGTACTAGTATCTTTAAAAAGGTACTAGTAACTAATGAATAAGTACTAGTTCCTAATGGAATAGATACTAGTATCTAAAAAATAAGTACTAGTAGCATGAAATTAGATACTAGTACGTTTTAAGGATTAAATGTTAAAACAGCTTGCCATACTCTATAGGAAAGTATAGAAAAGAGCTGCAGAAAGATTCTTCAAAATTTGCTTTTACAGAAAATAATGCCAGCATATGTGTTTGGATCAACATGAGGGTGAGTAAACTCTCAGCAGAAACACACTGATGCTGTCCGTCTCCTGTAGTGCTCCAGCCTTCATACTCAATGAAGAAATCTGGTCCTGAATGAAAAACACACCAGCCCTCCACGCTCATGTGCGCATCCCAATGAAGCTGTTCCATCGACTGTGACGGCTCACCTACAAACCACACACACACACACTGACCTCTCGAGTGTGTGTTGGTTTTTAATCAGGCTCTGTCCACTGATCATATTCAGCACACACACACACACACACACACACACACACACACACACACACACACACAGAGAGAAGCTGAGCAGAGGCTCAAGGAGACATCTGTGGCTTCAGAGGAGCTCCGTATGTGTCACAAAATGACATGGAGAACATGTTTTTAACCACAAACACACACAAAAGAAGATGCAAAATGTGGGTAAATAGATCTATTTGCGAATTTTTTTCTGATAAAAATTGCAATTGCGATTTCAAATACAATAAAAAAGCATAATGTTTGCTGCACTTGTTTGTAGGACTGCACAATTTGGTCAAAAACTGATTAAATATCAATATGACTATATAATAATAATAATAATAATAATAATACTTATTGTTACTAAATAAAATATTAAACAATATAAGAAATTACTATAACATTTCACTGTAAAATAAAAAAAGAGTATTTAGGAAAAATAATGTAATAATAATAATTTTATTTTGCAGAGGTATACAGGTTGGACAAAAAAAAAACAGATTATATATCAATATGAGTATAAAATAATAATAATAATAATTAAATAAATAAATAAAAATCTTAAACAATATAAAGAAATATTACTATTGTTAACAGTTCAATGTAAAATAAAAAGAGTACTTAAGAAAAATAAATAAATAAATAAATAATAATAATAATAATAATAATAAATAATAATAATAATAATTTTATTTTACAGAGGTGCACAATTTGGACAAAGATTATGTGAGTAATGGTAATAATAATAACAATAAATAAAATATGAAACAAAATAAAAATTATTACTATTGTAGCATTTCACTGTAAAAAAAATATATATTATATATATATATATATATATATATACATATGAGTATAATTTGGCCAAAAACTGTGATTAAATATCAATATGACTATATAATAATAATAATAATAATAATAATAAATAATAATAATTTTATTTTGCTGAGGGGCACAATTTGGTCAAAGATTGTGTGATTATATATTAATATGACTATACTGTATAAAGTGATTATATATTAATGTGACTATAATAATAATAATAATAATAATAATAATAATAAATTATTATTATTACTTAATAAAAATATTAAACAATATAAGAAATTTTACTATTGTAACATTTTGCTGTAAAATAAAAAGTATTCATGAATGAATAAATTAATAAAATAGTCTTCATTTTATTTTGCAGAGGTGCACAATGTGAACAAAGATTATTTGATCTGTAAAATAAAAAATTGAATATTTAAGATAAATACTAAAAATAATAATCATTTTCTTATGTAGTGTTTGTTGAAAATGATGTGATTATATATCAGTATGACTATAATAATAATAATAATAATAAAAATAATAATTTTATTTTACAGTTCAACTTTAAAATTTCAATAATTCATTTTCTCATATATTTAATTCAATTTCAGCCTTTGTGACTTGATGATCACATTAAGCAATTTCTGTGAAGGACCAGAAGAACACAGGTATCTAAAGAAGATTATAAACTTTAATAAACTTGAATATAAACTCTCACTTCAGTCAAACTCTCTGTGATGTGCTGATGTGACCAGATCTAACAGCAGCAGACAGAACATCTGCTGATACGCCAGACTGATTTCATGTCCTGAAAGACCACAGGAAGTGAATTTCAGCTTCAGGAAGTGATGTAACACCAGCCCCCGGATGACACAGAACGCTCCATGCTCACATAATGACACATAAAATCACCTGATTTTACACACACACACACACACACACACACACACACACACACACACACACACACACACACACACACACACAGCTGAATGATTTACTGGCATCACGAGCAGCTCTCAGGTAAAAGTTGCTCTTCCTGAGGGAAGCAGACATCATCTGTCAGTTACAGTCAATTCACAAATCAATCCAGCTCCTCTGAGACACACACACACACACACACACACACACACACACACACACACACACACACACACACACACACTAACAGCGCATCCGTTCAGCCTCTTTCTGTCTCCCTAACACTACATGCAAATTTTCTTTCCAAATAAACATGAATAATTTATGTCCCAAAAGAGATGTCAGCGCTTAATTATAATTTCTAAACATTTACTTTGCCTTCTGCCTCTATTCCTCTCTGTGTGCGAGGAGTTTCAGCCAAATCCCGGGCTAATCACGGCCTGGAACATTTGCACTCGTACTGAAGAGAAAAATACTGCAGACCACAACATCTCTTCACAGAGCGATCGCTGCTAATTTTAGCAAACTATTTATGTGGCCAATTTTTAAGTACAAATCAATCAAATTCAGTTACGCAGAGGAACAGAAACTCTGAGACGTCACAGAAACGTCTTTAAACCCTTAAAAACATGATTTTCTTTGAAATAACCTGCACTGATGAATCTTTCATTATAAGTCCAGAAACATGTGCTGAGAAAATAAAGAAGGTCAATGTTGGTTTTATCCTCCGATAGAACATGATTTAACCACAGACACACACAAAATAAACGCTATGATTTGGGAAAAAAAAATTAATTGTGAATTTTCTGATAAAAGTTGGCTGCCCAAATTGGTCAAAAATTGTGATTTTATATCAATTTGGCTATAAAATAATAATAATAATAATAATAATAATAATAATTTTATTATGATTCATATCACTAAATAAAAATATTTAAAAATATATAAGAATTATTACTATTGAAGCATTTCACTACAAAATAAAAAAAACTGTTTTTAAGAAGAAAAAAAAAGTAAGGTTGCACAATTTGGACAAAAATTGTGATTTTATATAATATAATAATAATAATAATAATAAATAAATAAATAAATAAAATAATAAAAAATATAAGAATAAATAAAATATTAAACAATATAAGAACTATTACTATTGAAGCATTTCACTGCAAAATAAAAAATAAATAGAGTTTTTAAGAAAAATAATATAAATATTTTCTTTTGCAGGGCTGCACACTTTGGACAAAAATGGAGATTTTTCCAGTATGAATATAATAATAATAATAATAATAATAATAATAATAACAATTTTATTATAAATTATTATCACTAAATACAAATATTTAAAAAAAAATAGAAGAATTATTACTATTGTAGCATTTTATTGCAAAAATAAAACAGTTTTTAAGGAAAATAAATACAAATATTTTATTTTGCAAGGTTGCACAATTTGGACAAAAATTGTGATTTTATACCAGTATGAATATAATAATAATAATAATAATAATAATAATAATAATAAATAAATAAATAAAATATTAAACAATATTACTATTACTATTGTAGCATTTCACTGCAAAATAAAAAATATATAAATATGAGTATAAAAATAGTAATAATAACAATCATCCTCTTTTATTTTGCAAGGTTGGCCAAAAATGATGTGATTAAATATCAGTATGACTATATAAGAATTCATATTAAGTCCAGAAACAATTTTGATTTCATCCCCTGATACAATCAAAACTGCTTCTGTTGTGATGCTCTCTTCATAAACAGGCCATCCCAGCAGCCTCCAGCGGTATCCATGGCTACAGCAGGTTACCGTGTGAACGGGATCAAGGGGAATTGAGGAATTTGCATGACAGACTGTGACTGGTCTGTATAGAGTCCAGCGCGCATGAAAGATCTGCGTCTTCCTTCAGAAGACTCTTGTGTTCAGGTAAACGCTGTGTTTGACTTTGATTTCTCCACTTCTGTCCTGAATGAGCTGAATTTCAACAAGAGCAAATCCTGTTTTTCATTATTATGAGACATTTAAATGCAGAACAAAGCCCTGGGCTGCTGCAGGATTCACAAAGGTCTCTCAAAGGTCGGGCTTAATTTAGGTCGCAGTGACCCACAAACTGAGACTCCTGCCTGATAAATGAGCATCAGCCGGCCTGAAGAATATCTCATGATGAAACCACAGTGTTTGAGATACTACTATAGGACCTTCTTATTTTAATTTAAGTTAAAGTTTTAGCAATTTTCTTGTGTTTTTTTCATGTATATTAGTTTTTATTTAAAAAATAAAAAATTAATTAATTAATGTATTTTTTCAGTCTTAGTTTTAGTTACTTTAGTACTTTAAGTTAAAATTTTATTTTATTTTATTTTATTATTTCCATTTTTATGTTTTAAGTTTTAGTAATTTTGTTGTGTTTTTGTCATGTTTATTAGTTTTTTAATTAGAATAATTTATAAATGTCAGTCTCAGTTTTAGTCATTTTAGTACTTTAAGTTAAACTATACAAAAATAATAAATGTGTCCTTGGCAACTAGCTGAAAGTTTTTTATTTTATTTTATTTTATTTTATTTCAGTTAGCATTAATTTTATTTTATTTATTTCCATTTTTATTTGAAATTTAGTTTATTAGTTTTTTAATTAGAATAATTTATACATTCTTATTTCAATTTTAGTTTTAGTTATTTTAGTACTTTAAGTTAAACTATATGAAAATAAATGTTTCCTTGGCAACTAGCTGAAAGTTTTATGTTTTATTTTATTTCATTTATTTCCATTTTTATTTTAATTTTAGCTCTTTTTTGTATTTTTTTGTGTGTTTTTGTATTTTTTATTAGTTTTTTTAATTAAATACATTTTTTTTTTTCATTTTTATTTCAGTCTCAGTTTTAGTTACTTTAGTACTTTAAGATAAACTATACAAAAATAATAAATGTTTCCTTGGCAACAAGCTGAAAGTTTTATATTTTATTTTATTTTGTTTCAGTTAGCGTCAATTTTTATTTATTTATTTCCATTTTTATTTTAATTTTAGTTAAAGTTTTAGTAATTTTGCTGTGTTTTTGTCATTCTTTTAAAAAAATTAAATTCATTTATTAATTTTTATTTCAGTTTTAGTTATTTTAGTACTTTAAGTTAAACTATAAAAAAATGATATTTGTTGCATTTGCAACTAGCTGAAATAAAAGTTCAGTTTCAGTTTATTTTATTTCAAGTAATGTTTTTATTCAAGTAATTTTTTATGGTTTTAGTTTCAGTGTAGTTTTAGTTAACGATAATAACCCTGTAAAAGACATTTGAAAAGCGCCGCATCTGCCATAGATCTATTCCTACTGATGTCATTACCGCATCTGCAACGCAAGCAGCAAAGATTCTCATAAAGTTCCTCCAAAGAAGCCCACGCATGGCTTAACATGAAAGCTGTGACTGCGGTGAAGCAGCAGCGGGGGTCTTCGGAGAGCGCAGGGACTGATTTCAGAGGAGGAAAGTCGAGTTCGGCAGCAGAATAAATGAGATTAGAGCCATCGGGTTGACTGGGGATAAAATAACCTCTGAGAGCTGCCAAGACTGGTCACACTGACGCATCTCTGTTCCTGCCGTTTCTAGTGCTGAACCTGAGACTCTTTCTCTCACACAAACTCGAGGCGTCAGAACATCAGGACTGCAGAATATAATCAGCTTTAAAGTTTTCATTTATCAGCCCCCAAGGAAATGCACATAATTGCCAAGTGTTAATTAAAGATTTGGAGCGAATGGGCAGGGAGGCGAAGCAGCACCTCGTTCTTGTTCACGACGTTTGGGGCCGACGTGTCAAAACACGCTGCTTATGAATAAATATACACACACCAAAGTCTCTTTCAGTGGGATTTCATCAAACTGGTCAAAGACCTTAATGTACACAAAAAGTACATTGAAAATCTGGAATTCAATTCCAGATTTTCAGTCTGATTCATTCGGATAGTTCACTCACAAACTGATTCGTTTGCAAAGGTTTGATGGGATGTTTTATAAGACAGTAAACATCCACTCTAAAAAATGCTTTTGGGTTAAAAATGTTGGGTTAAAAAATGGACAAACCCAGCGATTGGGTTAAATGTTTGACCAACCTGCTGGGTAGTTTTATTTGACTCAAGTATTGTTTAAAAATTACGGTATTGCTTGATAAAATGAACCCAAATATTTTGGAAATGAACATTTATTAATGTTTAATAAATGAACATTTATTAATACATTTAATAAACAATAATTAAATAATAAACATTTATTAAATTGATTATTAATAAATGTTCACCTTTTGATTATTATTGTTGCCTCTAGTAATTATGTGTCTGATTTTTACTTTCCAACCTATTTTGGGTTCATTTTAAGCCAGACATATAGTCATTTTTAAACAATAGTTGAGTTAAATAAAACTATCCAGCATGTTAGTCAAAGATATATCCCAACCACTGGGTTAAAACAACCCAGTCGCTGGGTTAAAACAACCCAAACGCTGGGTCAAAACAACTCGACTGCTGGGTTAAAACAACCCAATCGCTGGGTTAAAACAACCCAACCGCTGGGTTAAAACAACCCAACCGCTGGGTTAAAACAACTCGATTGCTGGGTCAAAACAACTCGATTGCTGGGTTAAAACAACCCAATCGCTGGGTTAAAACAACCCAACCTCTGGGTCAAAACAACACAACCACTGGGTTAAAACAACCCAACCTCTGGGTCAAAACAACCCAACCACTGGGTTAAAACAACCCAACCGCTGGGTCAAAACAACTCGATTGCTGGGTTAAAACAACCCAACCGCTGGGTTAAAACAACTCGATTGCTGGGTCAAAACAACTCGATTGCTGGGTTAAAACAACCCAAACGCTGGGTCAAAACAACTCGACTGCTGGGTTAAAACAACCCAATCGCTGGGTTAAAACAACTCAATTGCTGGGTTAAAACAACTCGATTGCTGGGTCAAAACAACCCAATCGCTGGGTTAAAACAACCCAACCGCTGGGTTAAAACAACTCGATTGCTGGGTCAAAACAACTCGATTGCTGGGTTAAAACAACCCAATCGCTGGGTTAAAACAACTCGATTGCTGGGTCAAAACAACTCGATTGCTGGGTTAAAACAACCCAATCGCTGGGTTAAAACAACCCAACCTCTGGGTCAAAACAACCCAATTGCTGAGTTAAAACAACCCAATCGCTGGGTTAAAACAACCCAATCGCTGGGTTAAAACAACCCAACCTCTGGGTCAAAACAACCCAATTGCTGAGTTAAAACAACCCAATCGCTGGGTTAAAACAACTCGATTGCTGGGTTAAAACAACCCAATCACTGGGTCAAAACAACCCAATCGCTGGGTTAAAACAATCCATTTGCTGAGTTAAAACAACCCAACCGCTGTGTCAAAAACAACCCAACTGCTGGGTCAAAACAACTCGACTGCTGGGTTAAAACAACCCAATCGCTGGGTTAAAACAACTCGATTGCTGGGTTAAAACATCTCGATTGCTGGGTCAAAACATCCCAATTGCTGGGTTAAATCAACCCAACCGCTGGGTCAAAACAACCCAACCGCTGGGTTAAAACAACTCGATTGCTGGGTCAAAACAACTCGATTGCTGGGTTAAAACAACCCAACCTCTGGGTCAAAACAACCCAATTGCTGAGTTAAAACAATCCAACTGCTGGGTCAAAACAACCCAATCGCTGGGTTAAAACAACCCAACCTCTGGGTCAAAACAACCCAATTGCTGGGTTAAAACAACCCAACCTCTGGGTCAAAACAACCCAATTGCTGGGTTAAAACAACCCAATCGCTGGGTCAAAACAACCCGATTGCTGGGTTAAAACAACCCAACCGCTGGGTCAAAACAACTAGATTGCTGGGTTAAAACAACCCAATTGCTGGGTTAAAACAACTCGATTGCTGGGTTAAAACAACCCAATCACTGGGTCAAAACAACCCAATTGCTGGGTTAAAACAACCCAACCTCTGGGTTAAAACAACTCGATTGCCGGGTTAAAACAACCCAATCACTGGGTCAAAACAACCCAATCGCTGGGTTAAAACAACCCAACCTCTGGGTTAAAACAACCCGACTGCTGGGTTAAAACAACCCAATTGCTGAGTTAAACAAATAATTGTTATCATATTATTTTAATTTCATTATCATAATCATAAGCACATTGTTTTGTAGCACAAATAGTTTTACCGTTTACTGCACTTTGTTATTCTTCTAGTTATTTATATATAGCATATTTTTGCATATTTATTTTGCTGAAATATTGCAGTTTAATTACTTTTTAATTCAGTTGCATAAATGATGATGCTTTAATACTGACACCCTCATTGTTTTGTGTGATATAAATATTGCTCCGAGTTTTTAATCACACATTATAATCTCATATTAAATAAATCACATTATTTAATTCGCCCACTTAAACAGCTTCAAATGTAAGTAGCTTGAAGTTTAGCTGACTACTTTTCCAAATGGGTAAGTTGACTTTAAAACAGGAGTAGTTTCAGGACAGTTTGGAAGTATTTTCTCTATTATCAGGCTTTGCCGTCTCTTTCTCTCCCACGCCATTTCAAGGTGAGAAGTCTTTGATTTGAGATGATAACGTATGAAGCGTTTGCCTCGGGCTCAACCCCTACCAGCGATCTCACGGCTAATCCTGCCTCCACGCTCAAGAGCATGTGTGAGTCAACTAGATTAGATGCGATAGAATTAATTCTCATTAACTTAAGCAATTATAAAACATGTCATGACTGCTCCGTAATGCTCTTACGCCGGCCTGGTGAACAGGATTACCCGAGATATCCAAACACTTACTTATTCGACGCGTTTAGAGCAAGGATGCCTCTGCCTGCACTCTTCAGCATGCGATTCTCTTTGTGCCAAATGTGTCTCGGCACATACGGACAGAGACAGACGGTGTGAGGATGTCAACAGGGAAATCGGACAGTGTTTCCCAGCCTCACACGTTCATATTGTAGGTCAGCAGAGACACAGTGAGGAAAAGTGTGAGAGAATCTCGTGGACGCCAGTGGGCTTCCGGGACGTGTTCAGATGTGATTATAAGCACGTGCGAAAGCTTGAGAGGTGCGAATACAGATTCTTCTCAGCGATGATGCTGTTAAATCTAATCGGTGTTTCGATATGACTGTCCGTGGCTGCGTCCCAACTCACACACTGAAAGAACATCATATGCTGGAGATGCATGTTTAAGATTAAACAAACAATAGTGCTTTTGGCAACATGCTTTTGTTGTTTCATGCTTTTGATGATGGATTTGTTAACAATACATGACGCCTGATAGAATGCATCACTTCACACACACACTTAAAGGGGACATATCATGAAAATCTGACTTTTTCCATGTTTAAGTGCTGTAATCGGGTCTATCAACCCAGAAAATGTGAAAAAGGACAACCCAGTAACTTTGTTTTGGCAAGCATTCGTCTGCAAGCATGTGAAAAAATGAGCCGCTCAGAATTCGCTCCCCTTGTGACGTAAGAAGGGATCTTATTATAATACTACCGTCCCTTAATCTGCAACTTTCTACCTACAGCGCCGCCATTTTGTTTTTGCAAGCAAAAATGGTGTACCGGTTTGAACAATGTAAGGCTGAACACCGTTACTGACAATCCTCATTTTGGCTGCGTGAGATTCTCCAGCTTTGTTGTTGTTGAGCAACCGAAGCGTGAGCTGTTAAAGCTCCGCCCTCTTCTGGAAAGGGGGCCGGGAGCAGCAGCTCATTTGCATTTAAAGGGACACACACAAAAACGGTGTGTTTTTGCTCACACCCAAATTTGACAAGCTATAATAAATGATCTGTGGGGTATTTTGAGCTGAAACTTCACAGACACATTCTGGAGACACCAGAGACTTATATTACATCTTGTGAAAAGGGGCATAATAGGTCCCCTCTAAGTGTTGTCTAATTAAGTTCATTAAACAATTAGTGCTTGAGTTGTGTCTGTTAAGCACCTGAGATGAGAAGCTTCACCTGGGAATTATTAGACTTTGTGTAGTATTGAGATTAAATGTGCTGTGTTGCATAATGTCAATTTAAAAACAGTAAGAAAAGGAGTGTGGATCATTCTGTTCTTTTGAATAACTTTTTTTTTTTACAATTACTAGAGGACGGATCTAGTAGGTAGAGCTCAGAGATTTGATCTTTATTGATGCTTTTGTTATAGTAAATGGTATTTACATTTTTTTCCACAAAAAAAGTCTTTTGTGAATGTGCATCTTTAAACACATATAAACATACCATTAGTAAAAGAGTAGGACGTTATTTTTATTATTTTTTTATGATCAAAAATGAGTTACACTGATTCAATCCAATAATTTATTGGAGTCTATTCGAGCGAATCATTAAACGAAGCTGCTCTTAAAGGAACAGTTCACCCAAAAATGAAAATTCTGTCATCATGTTGTTCGAAACCTGTGTGAAACCAGCATTAGAGAACTGTGAGCATGCAAACGTTGTTAAATTACTGAAATATCAACAATTTTAGGTCAAAAGGGTTCAGCTGACAAAAACATTTGGGAATCCCTGATTTAAAGTGCTGCTATTATGCTTTTTTGAGTACGTGTGAAATAAAGCTGTTTGTGAAAGAGACTGGAAGAGTTTGTTTCGTGTTGTTCATGTCGAGAAGTTTAGTAAATCCGTTTAGTTTCTGACACAGGCCGTAAGTGGTCGACCAATCATAAAAGACTGGAACATCTGACCAATCAGAGCAGAGCAGCTCTCGGAAAGGCGGGGTTTAGAGAGACTGAATCCTTTATCGAACTGTTTCACTTTGAGAAAAGAGCTGATGTGTAATGTATATTATGAGAAAATTAAAGTGATTTTTGACATTGGATGTATGTAAACCTATTGTAGGAGACCTCAGAAAAAAGTTTATAATAAAAAAAAATATTTTAACATCAAAAACATTACACATGCACGCAAAAATCCACCAGAAATATATCATACTGGGCCGGCACCTTTGGCATTCTACTTTCAACATACAAGATAATCCTAATCTCATACACTATATAATACGGACAGTATGTGAATTAGCCGCGGTCGTTCTCCCGGTTAGCAGGTAGATAAGAAAAATAACACATATATAACTGTCCAGGAAACTCAAGTCTTCCCATAATCCTCTGCCGAGAGCGTGAGCACAAGTGAGAGGGTTTTGCGGGCTCCTGTACAGCAGCACGTGTCCCATGGGCGCTCCGACGGGAAGAGGAATAAGTGTGTGCGGTGTGAAATGATTCCCACAGTTGCTCTCAAAGTCTTTAATTAACAGCACAGCTGCAGGCAGGAATCACACGGTCAAAGATCTAATATCACACCAATCCCAGATTAACATCCTTTTTTTTTTTTTAAATGTGTCTCCTTTAATTTTTGCATTTGGGAGCTGTGAAGTCTCTTAAATGGTTGGATCACCCAAAAATGAATGCTAAAAATTAAACATTCTGCTGTGTTTCACAGATGAAAGAAAGTCAAACCTTAAAAGAAACATTTGTTCTTCACTTTGCCATTTCCCATGTACGCGTGTTTAGTGTGTATGTGTTTGTTTAGATTAGTTATATGTTCGTGATTTAGTTAATAAAACTTTATGGACAAAAAATATGAGCTCCCTGGTTCTGATTCTGCCTGCAAATTAATGTCACTTAAACGATTCTGATCTTGCTACACGCTCTAAGCGCTGTACCTGCTAAGAAAGAATTATTTTTCTTAGATGCCAATAAACAACCTTTGTTTTTAAAAGTGTGGTGGTACATTTTCATTTTTGTGAACTATTCCTTCAATTTCCACTCTCTCAGTGTTCGATTGAGCCTGTGAAACTGATCAGCCTGTAACTCCAAATCACAGACCTACAGTATCTATTTCCGACATTCCTTCAGTTCCAGCCCTTCTCTCTCTCTTCCTTTATGAAGCTAATATTAGCCGGCGCTGACAGACATGGTCGCGGTACAATAGAACCCTCCATTCATGGCAGATTATAGCTGGCCATTCTCATGATAATTTCATCCGCCGTCTGTGCGCACTGCAAATATTTGCCTCTTTCTATTCTTTTACATGGAGCAGCGCTTGTTCAAGAATGGAGAGATCTGGAGATTTAAAAGAGGTTTGTGAATCATTTCAGCATATCTAATGTGTGTCATCTACAGTAGCTTGCATACGGATTTGAGTTTGCCAAATATCACACTGCAAAAAATGAGCTTTTTTGACTTGTTTAAGGATAAGTGGGTGAGCAGTAAGACAAAATACACTTATATTTAACACACAATCTATGAAAACAATTCTTATTATCTTATGCATTGTTGCTTCTCAAGTAAATTTATCTCGTTTTAAGGATTTGAAACACAAGGCAAAGACATTCATTAAGAATGTGATTGTGTGCATGGAAGATTATGAAAGAAAACGTACACAACTTGAACAATATTCATGATACCTGTTCATCTATTTGTGTGTTTGTGTTTGTGTGTCAGAGTGTGTGTGTGTGTGAGTGTGTGAGAGAGTTTGTGTGTGAGAGTGTGTGTGTGAGTATAAGAGTGTATTAGAGTGTGAGTGTGTGTGTGAGTGAGTGTGTGTGAGAGAGTGTGTGTGAGTATAAGAGTGTGAGTGTGTGTGTGAGTGAGTGAGAGAGTGTGGGTATGTGAGTGTGTGTGTGTGTGTGTGTGAGTGAGTGAGTGAGTGTGTGTGAGTGTGAGTATAAGAGTGTGAGTGTGTGTGTGTGAGTGAGTGAATGAGTAAGTGTGTGTGTATGAGAGTGTGTGTGTGTGTGAGAGAGTGCATCTGTGTGTGTGTGTGTGAGTATAAGTGTATGTGAGTGTGTGTGTGAGTGAATGAGTAAGTGTGTGTGTGAGTGAGTGTGAGAGAGTGTGAGTGTGTGTGTGTGTGAGTATAAGAGTGTATGTG